>SNQJ01S0154432.1:3927-18587 GCA_010110895.2 Picea sitchensis
TTGTGTTCTTGTGCATGGTTATTCTTCTTGTGATCTCGGTTACTGCAGCTATTGTATATTGTATTACTGCATTGTTTATGGTTCAAGTTCATGCTAAATTGAAAAGGAATTACATCTGCTCGAGCTAAGCATTAAAAATTTAACAAGTTTGAGGAAGCAAGAAAATTATTGCATATCAACAATGTTTGTGGGCGAGTTGTTCCAAGGATGTTCATTATGAGATGAAATACAAGCAACTTGTGAGCATTAATCTTCCTAGATGACCTAACTGCCATGCAATGGGACCTATGCAAATAGTATATGAGACAAATAATGGCCTCAAATAAGGAAGGCATGCATCAAATTTCACTATAACGACACAAAAATATCCATTTGTTTACAATGTATAATCTGAACAATTATATGATCATTCTACTTCTCAATGCCTTCCCATTCTATATGTACAAGCCTTGGTCCACAAACTTAAACTTGTAAACCATCACAATTCTTACAATAGAATCAACTAATTGCACCTTCTACTCCACATCCTAAAAGGAAACGAGAATGATGTCTTCCTTGAAATGCAATCTATGAAAACCTCATACACACCCAATGCATACATAGATTGTACACTAAAAGATAGGCTTATTAACTAAATGTCTAGTTAGGCACCGTAGGAGGTAAGTGGATGATTTTCCCTCTCAAATTCAAGTTAAGCTTTAGTAACACATCACTAAATAGTAAATTCATAGCTTTAGCTTTGCTAAGTTGAAATCCCATGGTTTATTGTCGTTGCAAGGATAATGTAATCAATTAAGAAAGTCAAAAACCAAGACATGTCAAAGAAGGAATAATCTTCTATATGTGCACATCCTCCTATGTCATTTATTTATACAATCATGGAGAATTAATGTTTGTTGTGCGTGTGTGAGAAAACTGAATCCTATAAACCCTAACATCTCAATAAGAATCATGTATCCATGAAATGACTTAAGGAATAGTAAGATGAATTAGCATAGAAAAAAGATAATAATCAATATAAGAAATAGGCTATTATTTCCAATAAAAATCAATATTAATCCCAACTGTTGGCTGTTATTTGCAATGTGCATCATTTAAATCCTTTTAACAGTGCTCTTTCCATCACTATTACAGTTTTATATGTCCCTATTGATGAGTGGAGTGTCCACTCGAAACATCTTCTGGAYGTTTCAGARACTTGCACACAGTTTACTTCCAGAAAGTTTAAGTATATTATGACTAACTGTGAAAACCTACCCACTCAAAAAGTTTAAGCATATTATGACTAACTGTGAAAACCTACACACTCAGGCCAAGGCAATGTCAAAATTGAATATCATAGCAAATAAAATGCTTCAGCCTTCCTTCATATAATTCAACTTGATTGATAACTGTTTCTTCTACAACATTCCAATGGATCCCAAAGCACCTATATACTATAGTTACCATACTTGTATTTGGCTCATGCTAGCTGAGACATACTCTCACTTGGCATACTTATCCACATAAAATAATGCATAAAAATCATTTTACTCTAGAAAAAATTATGGACGACTATGGTGAGTATTTACTTGGGATACTCTGCATAGTTGGGTATTTGCAAATACTTATGAGAACGGCACAGCGCCTTTTGTCCAGCTACTATTCACTCAAAGCGACCTAGTCAAGTATTGAACCATGTAATCGTATCAAGGCCATACTGGCCATATTCGTCAGTACTCTCGAGCGTAGTTGGAAAAATCGTCGTCACCCGAGTACTCTCGAGCCAAACTCTACTTGGCCTGGCTGTCAAGTTGAGCTAACTCAGCACAAGTCTGACCCCTTTCCTAGCAAGCCAAACTCACGCGAGTCAGACTTGCAGGTACTCGTGGATCAGGGTAACTGGCAGATTATTCACTGTCCGTCGCGTTCAACCCGCGGACAGATGGAAAAATCGCCAACATCAAACAAAAATGCCAAAAGAAAAAGAAAAACCCTCATTTTGAACCATTTCTGCTGACATGTTTTTTATGGAGATTCAGCCGAATCTGAGTTGAACCCTTACACTGTGGCCTCGCCGAGTTTTTCAGCATAGCTTGTTAGTCATACACTGGAATATGGCAACTATGTTATATGCATCAATCATGACCATCCACTTGAAACTCCCAATTAAATTAAATTAAATAAAAAAATAACAAACCCTGACCCCTAAACCCAGCTGAAAATTTTGTCCTAGAAGAAGAAAACTTAAACACCAAAGTATACCTGGACAGCTCTTCAAGCAATTCATCGAGAGGCTTTCCTTTGAAATAAGCAATCGCTTCCTTATTCAATTGCTGCATGAATATTTCCCTGCACATAATCATATCAATACTTAACATTTTTACAAAGATTAAAACGCTAAGTACCAAGAAATCTGAACCCTATTATCAGTAATCTGAAATACCAATGCCCACGTAAATATCCAATATTTAGAGAAATTTACCGCCATCAAAAATGAAAGGCACATGTTTATAAAAAAAAATGAAAAAACAAATCTGTAAAATTGAATGATATGCAAGAATATCTCTCTCTCTATATATATATATATATATTTCAGAATTCTACCTCTTGGCTGAATTTTTTGAACCCCTGCTTTTGCTTTTCTTCTTCTCCACATTCTCAGCGGACAAGGGGATTTCCAGTATCTGGTTTTCATTTGCAAGCGGGTTGTCGAGCTCGCTGTTAGCTTTCGATGGACCGTCAGGATTCTCTGCGAGCTTAGAGTGTGATGTTTTTGGTTTCTTGATATGCCGTGAGGTTAACTCCGCTGTTTTGGGGTCTGTTCTAGCTGCTGCATTACTGGCTAAATTTTTTGAACTCCTGCGTTTGTTTTTTTTCTTCTTCACATTCTTAGCGGACAAGCGGGTTTCCAGTTTCTGGTTTTCATTTGCAAGCGGGTAGTCGAGCCCGCTGTTAGATTTGGCTAGACCGCCTGGATTCTCTGCGAGCTGATAGTGTGATGTTTTTGGTTTCTTGATATCCGGTGAGGTTAACTCTGCTGTTCTAGCTGCTGAAAGCCTCCTCTTCTTTCCCATTGTTCGTCCTTGCCCCAAGTCTTTTCTGTTTGAGTTTGAAACTCTAAAGTGTGGAACCAAGTAACCTTTATAAAAGTAATGTAAGTGGGGTGGTGATAACGGGAATACCACACTGAGTAGAGTGTGAACTTTGGGTAATTTTTTTTTTTTAAGGATTTGAATTTGTGATTTTTTTTTAGGAGAAAACACATGTTATTAATCATTAGGTTTATTTAGATTGTATAAAATTACATTAACCTCTACAATATTTTATTGATCATTTCTTCAAGAAAGTTTTCAGCTGTTTTTCTTTTTATTCTATTACACTATTTTTTGATTTATCAAAGATCAAAGATATTAAAAATACAATACCAAGTTAACTAGAATGTTTTTTTTTTTTTTTTATAATTGTATTATTTCATGAATAACATTGTAATGATATATTAATCATTTCTATGCATAAAGGAGAATAGGAAAGTTGATTTTTTGCAAAGTATTTAGGTCAAAGTATGATTAATAGGTATTTGTTAGCAAATATTTGACACAATTTCATTTCATGTATAGAAGTATGGAATAAGTTGAACAATTCATGTATAGAAGTATGGACCAAGTCCACCATTTCATGTATGGAAGTATGATTACAACATAGAAGAATCTAGAAGGTAAGTGATAAAGAATATAAGCATGCCTCTTCTTCTTTTTCGTAGTGAGAGATAAGCAATATCCTTCATTTTTTCATAGCGTTCTAAGGAGAATGATGGTGCTATGTGCTTTCCTTCTATAGTAGTAGTGCATGACATTGTCGTGAAGGTCAAGCCTTGACATTCAGTGTTTCCAATGTCAATGGTAGACCTTGTTAAGGTCATTCCTTGAGATTTATGTATAGTCAGTGCCCTAGCCATCTTAAGGGGGATTTGTTTCTTGTTACTCCTTTGTATGGGTGGAATTGGTACATTATTTGGTTGGGTTTGGTCCCATGGAGGGCCAATGTATTTATCAAATAGTCTCTGCAGTTTCTCACGTTCTTTCGGAGCGCACAACTTCCTTAAGCTACAGGGATTCTACAACTAACTTCTGCCTCTTCTCGTAAACATTAAATGCAGCGTTTTGTGCCTCGTCTAGCTTCTGAGATGAAGGAGACTGAACAGATTGGAAAATTTGGAGGGTTACTTCCTGGTGTATATACAATTTCCATGACTACTCTGAGAGCACCATTGACTAATCTTGTCTGGACCCATAAATTGCAGGATAGAATAACTCATTGCCCTATACATGGAAATACATGTTTTTCCAGCTGGTCATCATCATGTTGGTGTGCTTATAAAGCACCAAGTAATTATGCGGAACTTCGTGCGATTGACGTATTCAAGGATTGAAGCATGATCTTGTTATGGTTTTCCACAAGAATATTTGTTGCAAAGAGGTCGATTGAAGTGTCAAACCTTTGACGTTCTTCAATGGATAAAAATCCGCGAGTCCTAGAATGAAGGAGGTTCCAATCATCAATTTTTGGTGTAGCATCATGAATGTTGGTTAACAATTGGCGGAAGTTGCACTGGCTGTCAGAGATGACTTATTGTTGAAATATTGTTTCCAACTTGATTCCAGTGGTAAAGGTTGTCCATAAGGTCCTCCATGGAGTTTCTCTCACATAAAGAGGTTTGTCCACTACTGGTGGCAGTTGACCCAAGTCGCCCACAAGAATTATTGAGCGGTAATTGAATGAGAAGTGGTTTCTTTCTGGAAATTCCTTACGCAAGTGAATTTCAATCTGTACAAGGAGTCTATATCCTATGAAGCTCATCTCATCAATTAGAATGTATTGAATATGTTGCATCTCTTCTAGGAACATTGTAAGGGACTGACCATGTAAAGGCCTCACGTCCTTGATAGGAATCCTAAGTCCTACATGTATAGTGGTTGCATGTGTGTTAAATGTTGTAACTCTAGTAGGGGCAAGAAGTAGTATTTGGCTATGACCAATTGTTGATTGAGAAGATAGTGCGTCTTAGATGCAGTGTATAAGGTAGGACTTTCATGTTCCTATAGTGCCTTGGATGATCATCTTCAATGGATCTTTTGGTTCTCTTGCTTGTAAGTGTTGGAGGATTATGTCGAATGCATGTTGTTGATATATAGAAAATGTATTTCTGGAAGGAAATATCGGATTGAGTTCTTGGATGACTTATGCATTCCTTCGATTGTAGTTGATGAAGTTTGGTGCAATGTCCAATGTATCTTTTGATACTTTAAGTCAATCCCATGGGTGGGAAGTGTCAATTTCTCGAATTCCCAACACATCAAGAGAAGTGAAGTGGATATTTCCTGTAGGGGCCAACCTTGATAAAGACTTCCATTGATTCATTTCCATGTTTGGTTGTATGTTAATATGGATATCCTCGTCTTCATATGTTTTCTCATTAGCAGTGGGCACAAGGATGGGATCAACATGCCATACATGGTAGTCATTTTTTATGATCTCCTAATTAGTCACAATGTCTTCTTTTGAAAGACTTGTATCTTTAGAGAAGGAATGAAAGGGTTTGTATAAAAGTAGCTCACTCCAGTAGAACTCAACAAAGGTATTGGAATATTTGTTTGGTATTGTAGTAAAAAGTGGCCACACATGGACAACTATGGGGATGTGTCTTTTTTTCCACTTTTCATTTTTTCCATGCTTGGTTATGTGTCTAGTGTTTTGTGAGGTCAATAAAACATATAGGTTCGAGAAAAAAATGAAGTTTTAAATATGCGTCAATGAAATTGGATCTAGATAAGCAATTAGAAAAATCATAAGAGACTCAGTGGAATATTTGACGACCAACATTGAGTTTGGTGAAGGTGCGACTGCATGTGACAAGGGGTAACTTTTGGAGCATATGGAAAGTTTCTTGAGCACTTATGTCTCGATCTACAATTGCTTCTAAGTGAAAACGATGATAAACATTTGATGCAAGGTCTTATGGATGTGATATAGATGCAATTATGGTCAACATATGGTGATAGGTATCTGATCTCTCCTCTGCTTTTGAATCATATTTGGCAATGTATTTTAGAACTGCATAACGAGAGAGGACTGGTGGGAAATATACATTTTCTCTCCATGTTTGGAGTATGTTAGAATTATGGATGTTTAGGCGCTCATCATTGCATGTCAGGTGATATGTATTTTGACCCATTCCATCAATGTATAGTGATGACTCCATTTGTACCTTCCAAGGGAATTTATATCTGCATTCAAGGGTAGACCCTTTTCTACAGAAACATGTTTTCTTAGTGCACTTTGTATGTCTTTGGACTCGATTTAAGAGTTGTTCATAGTCCTGAAGTGAGTTGG
The DNA here is from genome assembly GCA_010110895.2 of Picea sitchensis. NCBI lineage: Eukaryota > Viridiplantae > Streptophyta > Pinopsida > Pinales > Pinaceae > Picea > Picea sitchensis. The sequence goes on from SNQJ01S0154432.1 coordinate 10,300, forward strand.
ATGAAAATATCTCCTCTGTATCTAGAAAGCAAGGGTCATCTTCAATGGATTGATGCATAGCCATGTGTGTTTCATGGTTTACTCTAGGATTCCAAGTTGTAACATAGTTATCAAAGAAACTTTTTGCATCATAGATTTGATCCAGGTCTTCCCAATTTAATGTTTCCATGTTTGGAGCGCTAAAAAGTGATAGAAACCCATGTATATATGCAGAGCCACGATGTTTCCATTCATACCTACAAAATGAATATGCAATTATTAGTACAAAGGATATAAATGTATAGGTTGGGTAGAGGTAGTTTCAAGTATTATAAACTATGTACCTATACCAATAGTCAGTTGCATGCAATTTTTTTTGTAGGATCTCCTCATGGAAGATTGAAAACCTTTTGTTCATGTATGTGGCTACAATTTGGGGGGCGGTCAATGAAATTGTGTGTACACCAACGTTGGTGAAGCATTGGGTCAATAAGTCTACCCTTTTGCATAACTGTGTGCAAATCTGACCTTTTTTTGTCCGTTGCACTAAGAGTGAAAAACAAGGTTGGGAATTGAAGTTGTGTTATCATTTATGTTAGCTTGATCCTTCGCACGGTCCATAATTCTCTAGTCCCATATAGGTGTGCTCCAAAGCACATGACTTGTTCTGGGAGTTTCTCTGCAGGCAGTTCTTTGAGGTGCGCATGTAACTCTTGGATTATGGTCGGTGTGTTATGATCTTGGCTTCGCTTGATGAAGAAGGTAGTTGTTGATTGAATTCGATGGAACATAATCAAATTGTAGAGGTAGTATCTGAAATGGGGATCTGTTAAAGGGTTGTAAAACCATATTCTCAAATCTTGGGCTTCTTTGAGAATAGGTTTGATAGAAAGTTGGGATGTGAATGTTGTATTAATTGATATTCTATTAAAATGAGTTATTTTTCCAACTTTGAGAGCAATTATTGGAAAGGTATTTGAGATAGAATATTGGTCTAGATTATGATTACTACAGAAGACCCCCCATAATGTGACCTCTATACTATACCCTGACATGTCCTTTAGTTGGAGGGTTCTCGTATGTGCCTTTGTTCCATTCTTTTTCATGATGGTTGCTAAAGGGCTAATGGAGATAGAAACTCCAATAATATCAACTATAGAGTTGTTGACTAAAGTTGGTACCACATTAATAGGAGTGAACACAAAGTTGTGGTTTGTTATTGAATGATCATCCTCTAAACAAGCTTCAATGGTCAAGGTAATATCTAGACTTATTTCCCAATCATTTTTTAAATGACTGAATTCTTTTTTGCAAGCTTGACGTACCCTTTTGAGATGACATAAACTTTGCCAATGTCTATGGAAGGATGTAAGTTTGTCGCTTGGATGTTGAAGCATGTAATGTGTATTTCACCTTTTTTTGCATCAATAACATCGAAGCTAAATACATGGCCAAGTCCCTTAACATTGGTGAATGTGCATAGATCATTTTTTAAAGTACTCTTACTTTCGGAGTCCATTCCTTTAGGGATGAATGCAAAGATGCAATAGGTGTAATTTTGGGTAGTGTGTTAGTAGGTTCTAATGGTTGTTTTGTAGAAGAACTTACATCTTCTATAAATGTTGGGGCACCAACAATGTCTGCTTTAAAAGTATGTACTCGAATTTCATGCACTGTTAGAATCTTGCAAAAAACGTAAAAACAATGTAAAATTAACACTTGCAACATTGGCCACATAGTAGGTAATGTAAAATGTGGTTGGTGTGTGCGATGCATGTGAAAATTGAAGGAATGTGTAGAGGGAAAATCAAGATAATAGTTGTATAAATTGTAACAAAGCTTGAGCCATGTGAAGAAGGTAGAATGAAGACATACTTGTTGTCTTTGATAGATCTACAAGTGAAATCTTGTAGTTCAACCAAGGACCCTTTTTCTATTTGAGATGAAGTGAAATAGCGACCAAGTGTTGAGGAAAATAAACTTCCCAATGTACTTCCTCCATCAAATAGGACTACTGAGGAACAATCTTCTAATGTTAATTTGAAGTCCATAATTTGTAAAACAGGACTACAAATCATCTCTCCATTTCTAATGCTTGTAAGCGAGTTTGTTGTTAACACAGATGTCATACCTTGGATATTTTGTTTTAAAATTGGAAGTACAAGGGCATTGAAAGACCACATAGGAAAAAAAAGTGAAGGAATGTATTAAATAAAATATAACATATACAAATGGAATTAAAGGAGAATACATATGCAAGTAGAGGAAAAAAATGTGTTAAAGTATCACTATATTTGTTGATGTATGGCTATAACTATTTGAATAACAATACTTTATGTACTTGTGTAGAGTTTAAAAAAGAATAAACATGAGATGATAGGAAAAGAAAAGCATGACATAGTAGGAGAGGAAATGTAAAACCTAAAACCTTAAATATGTTTTATTATTAGTCCATGTCGTAGGTATAGAGGGACTATAGCGATCGATAAATCGTTGACCTGGTATTAGATTGTGTATTGACCAGAAATATTTGCATATTGTCTATTGTTGGAACAAGGGAAGTGAAAACATCGATTTTTATATAATAAAAAGTATCATATTTGTCAAGGTCTAATTGGACAAGGGATTGGAGGTCTTATTGTCAGCTTCGTTGTTCCCAATGTTATATATGTTGGCATATCCAAAGTATTTGATCGTATATGGTCTTTTTGAATCATATATTTTGTTATGCATTCGTCGAAGGTGGATTAATGCTAGCATTAATTCGAATGTTTGGTTTAGCATTTTATGCTATGTAAATTTATGGCAATGTTTGATATGGTGGCATATCGAAAGTTTGGCCTTCCAATACATTCTCTGGTGTTCGAACTATTGTTACAAAAAATATAATATTTTTTTTTGGATATGTCAGAGACCTGCCACATTGAACTTTTTTCTTAAATGTTTACAGAGCATTTATGCCAGACTTAAATGTTTACCTAACAGGCTTGGTAGTGTTGAATGGTTACTTAACAGGCTTGTTACAAGACATTTTCTTCCGTTTTTTAAATTTATATGCTCCAGCGGCATTGCTGGTTCACTGGCCCATGCTTGTTTTTTGCATGGCATTAATTTCTTATTTTCATGTTGTTGTTGTTCTTGCTTGTTTGTTCGTGTTGTTGCAGTTTGCACGTTTGGGTTTCTGCAATCGCGATTGGAACAACATCGTTCCTGGGGGGAGTGGTTGTTGCTTGCTTCTTTCTTTGTTGTATGTTGTTTATTGTTGTTTGATTCAACTTTGCAGGGTTCCGGTCCTGCGCCTGCACTTGGGTTCTAATTTGCCGTTTGTTCTTGTTTGCCCAGGGTTTGCAATGTTGGGATGTTGCATTTGTAGTTGGATCTCTGGTTACATTTTTTTGCAGTGGAGTTTGCATAGAATACTATTAAGATAAAATAACAGACTAAAAAATTGCAGGCGATGTAAATTGCATCTCTTACTCGTTGAAGCAGAGTTTGTTGGCCTCAAAGTATATTTCATAGATGCCGATGCTTTTTCCATGGATTTTGTGTTGCTATGGTTTCATAGTTATGAGAGTGCACTTTGCTGTGTGGGAGATATACCTATTCTGTCCCTTTTATTTTCCTCTTGTAAACTGTGTTTTTGACTTTGTAGTTTCTCGCGTTTCTATGGTCATTCCAATCGACCGTCGTTCAGTTGCATACTTAGACAGTTTTATGGATGCGGCTTCGCAGATAGGTTCTATCGAACTATGACAGGTCGTGTTCGGTGTATACATTAGCTTTCTCGAATTAGTTTTCTTTAAAAGAAGGGATCCTGGACAGAAGAGAATGCAATTTATGAAATTATAGGTTTCCTGGACAACATAAATTAGACATAGGAAATATGTAATTTTATAAAGTAGATATATAAAGCATGCACGGAGCCCTCATCCCATACTTAGCTAGTTTTTGCATCGCGGGTTCTCGGGATAGTTGGTTGAAAATTGACAATCGGAGAGTTCCGCGATATACAAATTGACAATCAGACTTGCGAACTATTTGAATTTTAACGGCCTCGTGTCCAAAAAATTTAACATTCTTGAAATAGTTTACTTTATGTACGTTTTACATACGTTGGTGGACAAAAACACAAAAAAAATAGTAAACATTTTTTGGATCGCGGGTTCTCGGGGTGGCGGGGTCTAAATTCAACTTTTGTTGTTTCGTGTCCTACAAATAGCACGGAGAGTTCCGCGATATACAAATTGACAATCAGAGTTGCGGACTATTTGAATTTCAAGGGCTCATGTCCAAAAAAATTAGCATTCTCGAATTACTTTTCTTTACGTACATTTTACATACGCTCGTGGACAAAAACATAGAAAAATAATAGTATTGTCTGTTACATAGGGATCCATCCCCGCTACCTTCACCGCTTCCCAATACACATTAAATATGCTTTCAAAAGCCAGAACCAACCAGACAGGTTCAAAAAGATGGGCTTTAATAACTGGAAAGCTCGAGCACATCTCCCATTAAAATGAATAGGCAGGCAAATATTATGGGATTTGGTAATTTCTTTTTGCCTGCATTTTGAATTTGCAAAAGTAATTTTTTTATTTTTTTTTGCTTGTGCAGTTTTAGTTTTCTTAAAAACTTCAGCATAATTCACGAACATGACACCCACAGAGGCCTTGACGTCATGTCCCTCTTTAATATTGTGCATATCTTAGATGTCAGATTTGAGAATCTGCTTGGATATGGGAATTTTAATACATGCTGCTAATCACTATTCAGCGTGCATATTCAAAAAGATTGGCATTAATAAGCAAAAATATCGAGAACAACTGTCATTAAAACGAATCAACAAAAAATCTACGGAAGATCGTCCAGGGTTGCTTTCAAATACTTATTTCCATTTCTCTCTATCATCAAAGAGTTGTGCTTTAGGGTGCCTTCATTCTAATGTTCCTGGTCATGGACATGTAAGACAACTTAGAGATGCAATTGAGGGGTAGATAAAAGAAGAGAGACTGGTTTTATGTGACGTGAGCTTTGAGTGAAAAAAACTCTGTTATACAAGAGAAACTCAGAGAGGATGAAAAAAAATGAACAAGTATGTTCTAGTTGGTGTTCTCCCTGTGTCTGATGCTTTGGTTGGTTGAAAAGGCTGCCTAGAGATTTGTTTGTTGAACTTCTTTGTTTTCTTGCTGGGAATTGTAATGGATTTTGAGGTCGTGTGCAAAATAGTTCTCGTTTATGTATATAGCTTCTTCCAACAACAGAGATTTGGCAAGTGTATCAAATTATACAGATCCCAGAAGAATTTGTTTTCCTCGGGGGCGGCGCATTTACAGTGGCTTGCAAAATGTCCTGTCATGTTCGTAAATGACATGAAATATTGCTCCATTTGCGAATGTAACCAGACGTGAGTAACAAAAACTGTATGGGTGGATAAAATCACATATTATCACTACAAAAGTTTCTATTTCAAAGTTTGATGAGCTACATGTGGGTCTGGGAACCGACTTGACATAAAGCCATGTTATTTGTCAAAGTTTCTTCGGTTTCCTACGGATGTAGTTGCGGACTCCACGTATTTGGCGTCACCTCCAAACATTCCAGACTTTTCTATGGGTCACCATACCTCCACTACTATGAGGAAAGATATATTATGATGCCACCTGCATCATTTGATACACTTTCCAGACCTGTGCTGATGCGTTCTGCAGCATTTGTTGCACTTGCCACATCTCTGCTACCCGAAGAAGTTATGTACCTCAACAGATTTGCATTTTGCATTTGGGTTGAACGTTTCTTCCAATTTACTGTAATAAAGCAAAGAAGTTCAACATACAAATCCTCACGCAGGCTTTTCAACCAAACAGATGATCGAATGATCCAAGTGGATATTGGTGGCCACCCACCTATTCCACTTGGACCCACACCATTGTTTCCTTCAGTTTTTCAGTTTCCTTAATTGTTTCCTTCAGTTTTGAGGCCCTAAACGACGTTTTTTGGGCATTCATGCTCCGGCGAATATGAGTCTGTTCCAGACTCAATATTCGTTGTTAGCAATGTAGTCCTCGGATAGATCTTTCTAACGATGTATCATGTGTGTCAAACAAAGATAGTATGCCAATGTTACGACCCCAGGAAATTGATGTACCAATTTACCCCAATGGGGCCTATATTCTGGCGTTTCATCTCCTAGGGTTAGGCTTTTGGATGTTTAGGGTTTTCCATTGTTTCTCAATAATATATAGGCCTTTGAGCCTCATTGTAACAGGGAGTTCAGAGGCTAGAAGCCGCCACATCTCTTCTCATAGATAAGCTACCAGCACCCTAGCTAGTTTATTTCCATTCTGTCTGTAAGCATTTTTTAGTCATTTGTTATTAATCAAATGAAGTCTTATTTCCGCTGCATCTCTGTGTTTATGTGTATTTTTGTATTTCACTGTGTTCCTACATAAATCTGGATCAATGGTATCAGAGCGGTCTGCTCGTTCTCGATTTTTCTTTGCACGTCCCCAACGAGTTCGGGGAATAAGGAGTTGGGGCTCGATCTGGTTGAACCTTTGCAAGATCAGCCTCACAAACCTCGACGACCGCCCATGGGGGAAGAAAAGAAAGATGAGGGAGCAGGAGATCCTGTCAAAATGTTGCTTGAGGAGGCCCTCGAGAAACAAAGGAACGCGATGATGGAAAACTTTGCTCAGATTCTTCAATGGATTCCCACTAGCGGCGCATCGACATCAAACAACCACTCTGGAGGCGCCACTCCTTTTAAGGTACAAGTAAACTTTGACATTCCCATATTTGAGGGCCAAATAGATGCAGATGTCATAGATAGATGGTTGAATCTGTTAGAAGGATATTTCTCGATTCATGAATTTTCTGACCGAGAAAGGATTATTTTCGCACTCCTCAAAGCCGCCCCCCATGTCAAGGACTGGTGGGAAACCTACTAGGAGAAACAGGGTGAGGGGGAACCCTCTCTGTTCTCGGCCACACCCACTTGGAATTCTTTCAGAGACGCCATCAAGGAACAATATTATCCCGTGGGGAGCTATGAGGACAAATACATACAATGGACTATACTGCGGCATCAAAGGGACCAAGATGTGCATGAGATGACGAATCTGTTTCATACCCTACGCACAAAGTTGGGTATCAAATATTCAGAGAAACATTTGGTGTTAAAGTACTGTGGTTGTCTGTACAGATACATTCAAGAGGAAATGGAGTTCCTCGACATCTCCTCGCTTGGTGTGGTGTACCAATATGCTGTCAAGATTGAGCAGAAGTTCAAACAGAAAAAGTGAGAGTTTGTCTCTGCGAATCAGAAGCAAGGGAAAGGCACCCCCAAACCGAAGAACAAAGGACCAAGCCAAGGCGGGGTAGCCCAGGACAACCCGCCAGAGCCATAAGCAAAGAACAACACCACAAAGCCAAAAAAGGACACAGGGAAGTGGTGTGAGTTCCATAAGAGCTCCACTCACAACACAAGTGAGTGTCGGGCCAAGCAGTCACTGGTAGCCGAGTTGAAGGCTTTTGAATCGAATGCATGCTCCGACTCTGAATCAGAACCCGACAAGGGGAATGATAGGGGGAAGCAGATTATCGATGCGGAGCCCAATGCCACCATTGCCACCGCGAAGATCCAGAAGGAGGAACCAGAAGATCCAAAGGAGGCAGAGCGTCTCTTCCATTCCAAGATGTGGGTAAAGCGTTCCCCGTTGCAGTTCATTGTTGACAGTGGGAGCCAAAAGAACCTCATCTCGATAGAGGTCGTGAAGCAACTGGGCTTGCCGACCACAACACACCCATAACCATACACCATCGGGTGGTTGCACCAAGGACAAGACCTCTGCGTCAGCCAACAATGTCGCCTTCCCTACAACATCAAGCTCTTCACGGATGAGGTATTATCTTACATTGCTCCTCTTGATGTTTCTGACGTATTATTAGGTCAACCGTACTTGTGGAAGTGACATGTTGTGTATGAGTCCAAGCCTCGTGTTGTTATTATCACCTTGGGAAATAAGCTGTACAGGATACCAGAGATAGCACCGCCTACCACCATCTCTTTGGTTACTGCAAAACAATGCAGTAAGCTCATTTCCAAGACCAGGAAATTTGTTTTTCTGATGATCTTTCCTAAGGGAAAGAGGAAGACTGTGGCCATGACCTCCAGACAGGGCCCTGCTACACGAAAACAACAGATGGATAAGGTCGTGGAGGAGTACGAGGACATCTTCACCTCCTCCGCAGGGGTGCCTCTACACTGCCAGGTCAAGCACCCCATCGATCTGACCCCAGGTGCACCG
>SNQJ01S0154433.1:0-22600 GCA_010110895.2 Picea sitchensis
CTATGAGTTTTTGGTCATGCCCTTTGGCTTGTGTAATGCCCCCTCCACCTTCCAAAGCCTCATGAATCATGTCTTCCGTCCCTTTCTCCATCATTTTGTCTTAGTTTTCTTTGATGATATCCTCATCTATAGCAAAACCTGGACAGACCATCTTACTCATGTGGATCGATTTCTCCATCTACTCTCTCAGCACCAACTTTTCCTAAAATAGTCTAAATGTGTTTTTGGTGCCTCAGAAGTAGAATACTTGGGTCATCTGGTTGGCAAGGATGGCATCAGGGTAGATCTGAAAAAGATTGAAGCTATGCAAGACTAGTTGCACCCAAAGAATCTCAAAATCTTGCATGGATTTCTGGGCTTAATAGGGTATTATCGCAAGTTTGTTAAGAATTATGGAAATATTGCAGCACCTCTCACTGCTCTCCTCAAAAAGAACTCTTTCACTTGGACTCGAGTTGTTGCTCAAGATTTTCAAACCTTGAATATGGCCATGTGCACCACTCCGGTTTTATCTCTTCCTGACTTCACAAAGACCTTTGTGTTGGAATGTGATGCCTCGGGGAAAGGAACCAGTGTTGTCCTTATGCAAGAGGGTTGACCTTTGACCTTCACCAACAAGCAACTATCTGAAAGGAATCTGGGAAAACTCATCTATGAAAAGGAAATGTTGGTTATTCTGCATGTCGTTGATCTGTGGCACCCTTATCTCTTGGGGCAACGTTTCCAAATTAAGACAGACCATCAAAGCCTCAAGTACTTTCTGGAACAATGCATTTTCTCCTCGGAGCAACAAAAATGGGTGACTAAGCTCTTTGGATATGATTATGAGATCATTTACAAGAAAGGCAAAGACAATGTGGTGGCGGATGCACTATCCCGAAATATGAAGAAGAAGGATCCCTTTTTTCTCTTTCCTTCATTGTACCAGATTGGCTCCAAGCTATTCGCTAGGAATGGCTACAAGATCCCAAAAGTTTGCATCTGATCCAGCAATTGCAGACCAATGCTCCAGCTCCCCCAGGGTACTCTTCGCTCCAGGATGAGCTTCGATACAAAGGTCATTTGTATTGAAGTAAACAATCCAATCTTAAATCCACGGTACCTTCTGAGCTTCATGCTACACCCACAGCGGGGCACTCCGGGTTCACCAAAACCTATGACAGGGTCAAACGTTCTTTTTTCTAGGATGGTATGAAACAGGACATCCGTAATTTTGTCGTTGAATGTGATGTGTGTCAACACAACAAAGGAGAAACAGTCAAATCTCTGGGCACACTACAACCTCTTCCGATTCCACCTGTTATTTGGAAGGATATCTCTATGGAATTTACTACCGGCTTACTCAAATCGGGAAATAAATTAGTCATAATGGTGGTTGTGGATCATCTTTCCAAGTATGCTCATTTCTGCGCTCTTCAACACCCATTTACTGCATCCACGGTGGCTCAAATTTTCATGGACTAGGTCTTCAAGCTTCATGGCATGCCACACCCGATTGTTTCTGATCGTGACCCAAATTTCACAAGCAATTTTTGGCAATAATTGTTCAAGCTACAGGGCACCCAATTGCATCTCAGCACAGCTTATCATCCCCAGACTGATGGTCAAACGAAAGTTGTCAACAAATGTTTGGAAACATATCTGAGGTGTTTTTCCTCTGAAAATCAAAATCAGTGGGCTCAATGGTTACCCCTAGCTGAATGGTGGTACAACACTTCCTACCATACAGATACACACATGACTCCTTTTGAAGCGGTATATGGACAGAAGCCACCTTCAGTTCTCTCATACTTATCGGGTACCTCGAAGGTCCAGGCGGTTGACCAAACACTTACAGTTCAAGAGGATATTCTCCGTACCCTAAAAAAGAACTTGGTCATGGCACAGAATCGCATGAAGCAACAAGCAGATCAAGGTCGCTCTGAACGTCAATTTGTAGAAGGGGATCAGGTGTTTTTGTGATTGCAACCATACAAGCAAACTTCCCTCAAGGTCGAGAATTGTCATAAGCTAGCGCCCAAATTTTATGGTCCTTATATAGTTCTCAAGTGTGTGGGACAAGTAGCCTATCAGTTAGCTCTGCCCAGTCATTCAAAGCTACATCCTATTTTTCATGTTTCATGCTTAAAGAAGGTGATTGGAACTAGGTGTCAAATTCAAACCAACCTTCCCGAGTTAGCTAAAGAAGGATCCATTTGGCTACAGCCAGAAGCAATTTTGGACCAACGTGAGTGTCGCCTGCATCAAAGAACCATCAAGGAAGTGTTAGTCCGGTGGAAAGATACAACTCCAGTAGATGCCACTTGGGAACCAGCTACCATTCTGCAGTAGTTTCCACATCTCAAGATTTGAGGACAAGGTTTTTTTAAAGGGGGCAGACATGTTAGGGTCCTAACCCACACATAGGTAGATCAATATATTCAGATGTAATAAAGGTCAATATTAATAAGGCCTTTCAATAAAATAGAATAAGGTAGATGTAAGAAGACCTAATAGAAGCTTCTACTTCTAGAAGAATCTTCCTCTAGATGCTTCTCTTGATAGACATATTTAGTATAAATAAGGGTCGAGGGTATGAAAACCCTAGCTTGGAGATTATTGTAACAAAGCGCTGCTCGACTGGAGGTTACCCCCTCGAAGAGGCTCGTGAACATTTCTTTCTGGATCAAAGTGTTATTTATGTTGTTGTTCTTATATCAATTTTGTGTTATTGTGAAGATTATGCTGGTTATATTACTGTTATTCTGCCATTTCTAGTATTTTATTTCTGTTCTACATAGTTTTTATATCTGGTATATTACACCAGAACTGTTGGATTTTACTTATTTTAATTAGGATTCTTTATAGGTTATTTTGATCCTAACTTATTAGCATAGATTGACCCTGGTTCAGATTTGATAAGCTCCCAACAAAATCCCTTTAAAACTAGCGGCCCCTCTGGTACACCAGAAGGAAACACAACACATAAAGTGTATTGTGCAGTCTCACCCGAGATAGCTAAATGGGTGGCCGCAATACTCAGGTGTTTGCAACCTGGGGATGAGTGGAGATCTTTAGTTGTACTCTGTAATATTTATTCATCCAGTCTAGCATCTAATTATAGAAGTCATTCTATTTATGCATGTGGAATACCAGATCTAACTATTTAATTCATTCATCTAACATTCAGCAATTAATCAGCCATAAATACACATACATCCATTCACATAAAACAGGTGTTACAGTGGTTCATCCCCTCCTGGGCTACGTCCACAAAGATCTGGATCTCAAGCTCTTTATTATGGTTCAATAATAAATGATGTCACGTGTGATTATAATCTTAGGTCTGGCCCTCTTCCACAGGCCCCTCAATCCCTGCGAGGTTGACTAGATCACACCAAGCTCCTCAGCGTGCGATCTAACCCTCAGGAACGAGTCTCTCTTTGCTTTCTAGCTCACCAACTTATTGACTAGTACAGTTCTTACAATTCTATGCCTTATCTGTCCTCTCCTTTCTCCCTTAGCCAACCCTCTAGACTCTCTCTTTGGTTCTCCTCTCTTCTTCTAAGTACTATCTATTTATATTCTTGGCTCATCAACCATTACAATACATTACAAAAACCCTAACCCTAGTGTCGTTAGGTCTTCCTTGCATGCCTATCTCACCTAATTTCCTCACACCATTGCTCTTCCTTCCAGCTGTCATCTTCTCCTTTTATGCTTCTCCTCCCAAAAATATCATTTTCTCCTTAATAGGCATGCATCCAACATGCCCCCAACACTGACATGTGGCTCATCCCGAGCCACCTAAGATTTATGCGCTTCTTCAACAACTCCTGCGAGAACCTGGAACTTCTTTGTGAGTTCCCTTGCTTGTGTTTGAGCCTGTGCAGTTTTCTCTCTAAGGGCGTCCAATACTTGTGTTGTATTCCCCTCTATAATCATCCCTGCGCACTTTGCCTGAGTTTGTTCCATGTTCTTATTTGCCTCTTATGCATGCATAATGACCGTCGATACCCTCTCTTGGAGAGGTTCCATTTGATCTTGTCGCTCCTTCTTCGGTGTCTACGCGGCTATGAGTTCTTCTTGCAAATTCTTCATATCCTGTACTCCTTTTAGGCACTCAGTGATGTGCATCGTCTTCTACCTCTGCTTAAGGTCCTGGATAGTTGCGCTTATCTTCTCCTCTTCCTAGTCCCACTGCTGAACATGTTGATCCTCCTCCATCTTTGTCCATAGTTGTGTTGCGTTGTCAAATAATTTGGCAGTTGCACGGACTTGTCGTTCCACCTCCTCCATATGCATTGTTTCTTCCTCCTTCCTTTGCTTCTTGACCTCCAGGGGAGTGGTAGGGATAAGTTGTTCCCGGATATTATCGATCTCTTGCATGTATTGATCGATTTTCTACACAATCCAATCAATTTTTTGCATCGTCGTGGGCTTTGTTGTTTGCACACTCTTTGGAATTTTGTCATAGGATACATTCAATCCTTGCTCAAGCCTATCCATGCAGTCCTTCTCATCCTTGGTCTCGAGCTTGACCTTCTCAAGCACCAACTCCAACACTTCTCTGTTGTCCTTCGTCTATTGCAGTTCGGTTGCGTTTGTGCATGTGTGCGACTGTACCTCTTGTGCGACGCTAAATTTCATTTTATAAACACCTTGGTTGGCATCTGCCCCATTACCAACTATAATTGTGCCAAATATTTCAGTGGTGTCTAGCCCACAATCTCATCCATGCGCAACATGTTGGGTGTAACATGAAACATCGAGCTCGCATGTGCCATCGTTTGGATTCTATCTTGATCGCTCGAGCCAGCCTTGGCTCCTATCTGTGATGTTGCGGGGATTGATTATATTCCTCTGCCTGTCCTCAACGTTTCTCTAATCTGCTCGAGGAGTTGCATCATGTCGACCAGCTCTTCCTGGATCTTGTCCCTTTGGCATTGGGCTTCATCAAAATCCTCGGTTGTTCGGTCCTGGACCATTTGGGCCACGAGGTCTGGGTCGTCCTCCGTGATGGTATATTCTGGTGGCATTTTTTTTTCCTTAGTTTTCTTGCGCACACCCCCCGTTTGTATGATTGGCCTCTTGGTCTAGCCTGGATCCTGCTGAGTAGCATTTGATGTAGTCCCATGTGTTGTCTCAGTCTCTTTTTCTTGTTCCTGCGATGCCTGGGTATTGTTCTTCTTTCCCGCCTAGTTACCTTTCTTGGTTGCAACCCCTTTCTTCGGTTGCACCATATTATGTCCTAGATTTGGCTTCTTGGGCGTTGTTTTGTTTCCTGTAGGTGTTTGTTCTTACCCTGCATCAACCTCCTTATCCGCAGACATCTCTTGATTTAGAACTGGAAACCTCCAGTCATCGTGTTAGTCCTTAATGGTAATTTCTACGTCCTCTTCCCTGATGCAGTAACGCAGTTGTATCCATTCTTTCTCGGGATCCTTCTGTGCTTGGATTCATATTGCATGCCTGGTCGCTTTAAAGTTGGCTATGCCCTGATATTACGCAACCACTTCTAGCGTAATCCGCCAAGTGTTGGCAATGTTTTCTTGCAAGTCATTGTAACACCCTTCGAACATGCCTGCATTTGCACTCTTTTTTTTAGGGTCTGAATTGCTCCCCAATGATAGGTATCGTGTTGCGTGAAAACGTGTGGATCTCTTGGAAAAGTATGTATACTTAGGCTCCCACCATCCAATCAAGGTGATCAGGATGAGTATCCAAGAATAGTGAAATTTTGTCCCCAGGTCCTGCACGTCCTTCCAGTCTTCCAGGAACGGATTTAACAAGTACGGGGTCCAGCTAAGTACAGTGCCCTCCGCACACTGTGTTGCAGTTGTGATGACCTCGACAGGGACTTCCTCCTTACGGAACTTCCTGAGTAACTTGCACGCCATGATTTTTGTGGCCATCCTTGTTGATGCATCACTGATGTGCTTCATTATGATTTTGTGTGACCCTCTTTTTGTACCATACATCTTCTTCATTTCCTCGACCAGTGCCTTCTCCTTCGTTTTGTCAACGAGGAACTGGGCGGGTGTTTCCCCCCCAGACGGTAGCCTTGTAATATATGTAATGATCTCTACATCTATCGATACGTGATATTCCACCCATGGGTATCCTCTGTGGGTAACTTCCATCAGCATCTTGATGTAGTTTCTTACATCCTGACCCCTTCCAAAGTGCAGGATCTCCAACAGGCCTAGAATCTTGATATTGGCCAGTTCGGTTGCCCACTGTTTTGGTTGGTTAATTGGTTCGTCGAAGTGTCCTATACCCATAGTATCCAGGTACACTTTCTTTGCAAACTCCGAAAACTTGTCTGTGTCAGTCACATTGTGATCTGAGTACCGTAATTTTTCCACATGGCCTAACAGGTTAGTCACAACATGCACCCCTTCTGGAATGAACGGTAAGGCTATGGTTGTGGCAGCCTGCCTGCGCGGTGATATTGCTACTTGTTGCTTGCCCTTTCGTTGTGGTGGATGACTCGAGGTTCCAGCCTCCATTGTTCTTTCTTCTGCATATGTCTATGCCCGATCGATGACATCTTCTACTATGCCCTCATGTGGCTGCTCTGGCACGGTTGTATGTGATCTTTCTGGTGCAGTCATTTTGGTCAGGTTCGAGACCGTTACATTAACCCTCGAGACTTCTTCAGGGTTTTCAGGGTGCGAAGGATTTCCCGCATATTTGGCCTGCTAGCTCTATCCTACTTCTGGTATCGATATCCATGCCCACTGGTGTTGTATGTTGGGTTTCCTCCACCACTGGTGTGGGACTTCCTGGTTCCATATTGAGCGACGAGACTTCTTCCAAGTTGACGAATTTCATAAGCCGAGGTGGTTGTTGTTCGTTTCCTTGTGGTTGTTGAGGTGCTTTAAGGTTGTTTCGAGGTCGTCTGTAGCCCTGGCTCGACGCTCCTAGATTGGGTGGTGCCATGTTGGTAAAAATGTTCTTCATCGAGCTTAATTGGCTTTGTAACTTATGTAAACTCCCTCTCTTCTCTGTATACTTTGTCGCTCTATGTTTTTCTCAATTTCACAATAACCCTTATGATCCTCGTGTGTTTATCTTATATAGGAATCGTGTGAACTTCTCGGAGATGTTACCCAATTCACATTTTGAATGAACTGACGCTTCCCACGTGCTTGCCATTAAATTATCTTTCCATCATCAGTTGGCGTGATTAATGCAGTGTCCCGTCAATCGTTCTTGTCATTGAATTTTGATAGCCTCTGTCTGTTGGCGCCTATTTATTGTACCTGCCATTTTCGTTGTTTCTGCCTTTTAGTGACCGTTGGTCCTTTCTCTGTCGTGCTAACATTTCTGAGTGCGCATGAACATTATCCTTTCGGTGTGCTACCCCTTTGTTGCTATCTTTTGATGTCTAGCGTGGTAACCCCTCTGTTGTTGCGCTTTATTTTTTTATTTTTTTTTCAACTACTAGGAGGTCGATTGTCCCTATACAACTTTAGTTGACTCCCATTGATCATTCATATAAGTTTTGTCCCTCCTAAATCCTTCAACTATACATCTCCCCCATCTTTGACAGTCTTTACTTCGTATGGTCCTAACCAATGTATTATTGGTTTTCCTGGGTGCTGAAGAGATTTATTGTCGTACACCAAGACGAGATCTCCTTCCTTGAAATTTTTTCTCTTGATATGTCTATCGTGCCAAGATTTGTCCCTTTCTTTCTGTACCTCTTGGTGAAACCCTTATAGAATCCTATCTTCCTCCACGATCATCAATTGACTTAGCCTTTCTTGTATTGTGCCTCGCTCTGTCATGTTGGTAATTACTATTACGCACAGACTAGGTACCAAAAACTCTATTGGCACCACTACTTCTTGTCCATACACTAATCTGAATGGTGTCTTCCTTATCAATTTTTTGCATGTGGTCTTGTATTCCCACAGTACTGCTAGTATCTTCAAGTCTCAATCGTCCTGATTAACATTGCAGATCTTTGTCAGTGCATTCTCGAGGATATTGTTAAATGCGTCTACTATTTCATTTGCTTGGGGATGATATGGTGTACTATTTTGATGATAAACTTCAAACTCATCAGTCATAGCCTTAATAGTGTTGTTAATGAAGTGAGTACCTTGGTTAGTCATCAAAATTCTTGGGCATCCAAATCTAATGATCACTTGCTCAAACAAGAAGTGTGTTTTTGTCTCCGCACTGCAATCATTTACTGGTGTTGCTTCTGCCATCTTGCTAAGTATTCTATCGTAGTAATAATATATCTCACTCTTGACCTTTTTGTTGGTGGGTTAATTGGTCCCACAAAATCTATTGTCCATTTTTCGAATACTTGCAAGGTCAGTTGTGGTCTCAGGGGCATTTCATCACATATATTCAGTTTACCAACCCTCTGACATACATCACATCTCCGACAGTAGTCCTTTGAGTCTCTGTGAACAGTCGACCACCATAGTCTTGCACGCAATACCTTATGCGCAGTAGTTTTTCCTTCATAATGTCCTCCTGCTATTCCCTCACAGGATTTTGCTAAAATCCTAGGTGTTTCATGTTCTAGTACACATATTCTCAAGATGTTGTCTGCACCCATCTTGTATAAGTGTCATGCAATCAATTGATAGTCTGCAGCCCTAACTACCATATTTTTCTTCTGGACAGTGTTGAAATCTTGTGGCGCAGTCCATGTACTCAAGTATTAAATGATGTCTGTGAAGTATTCATCGCCTACTTGGACTGAAAATAATTGTGCGTCAGGAAAGTTGTCCTCTAGATTTGTAGGTTCTTCTCCATTAGTGATTCTCGACAGGTGATCAGGTCCTATATTCAACTTCCCTGGTTTGACTATCACTTCAAATTCAAATTCCTGGCACAACAATAACCATCTACAAATTCCCCCCCCCCCCCCAACACTGGCTTGTTGACGAGGTATTTGAGAGTTGAATGGTCTATGAACATATTGAAATGTTTTCCCAATAAATAATGTCTGAACTTCTAAAGCGCATAGACCATAGCTAAGCCTTCTCTCTATGGTATTGTAATTCTTCTTCGATTCTGACAGTTTTCTACTAGTGAATGCTATAGGATGGTTCAATTCCCCTGATCTTGGTTGCACCAAAATAGCTCCAAGTGTTATGGTTGATGCATTTACATGCACATGGAATGTCTTTTCCCAATCTGGGAAGACTAGTATTGGTGTGGTTACCATCTTCTCTTTCAGGGTGTCCAATCCTCGCTGACAGTCCTCATTCCACTGGAACTTCTTGTCATTTCTTAGCAATTTCTCCATTAGCGCAATGATATGCACATATCATTTTATGAATTTCCTGTAGTATCATGTGTGTCCCAATGTTTCTCTTAACTGACATATTGATTTTGGTGGTGGTAGATTCACAATTATTGCAATCTTGGCAGGATCTACTAGCAAGTCTTGTTTGCATACTATATGGCCCAATAGTACCCCAAAGGGTGTTCCGAAGATGCATTTCTTGATGTTTAACAATATCTGACACTGCCTGCATATTTCTAACATCATTCTCAACACCCCTACATTTTCTTTCAACAGACTATAGACTGTCCAATCATCCAGATATACTTCTAAAAACTGGTGGATGAATTCTTTGAATGCAGCGATGACTACTCTGGAAAATATTGTTGGTGCATTCTTTAGTCCAAACGACATGACTATGCACTAGTAGGATCCACATTCTGTGGAAAAAGTGGCCTTGTATATAGCTTCCGGGGCTATCTTGATCTGATGGTAGCCTAAGAATTCATCGGTGAATGAATAAGTTTATTGTCCTCCTACGTTCTCCAAAACCTCATCTATAAAAGGAGTAGGGAATGGGTCATGTAGGCATGCATCATTCAACTTCCTTAGGTCGAAACATATCATGATCCCTCCCTGTTGTTTCGCCTAAACTACCATAGGGCTTACCCATTCAGATTATTCTACAGGTTCTATGATTCCAACCTCCAACATCCTATCGATTTCGGCTTTGACTTTCTACTTATATATAGGGTTTAGTCTGTATGGTCTTTGTCTGATCGGTCTTGCCTCAGCTCTGAGAGGTATCTTCATTTCACCTAGCTCTCATGTTATGCCTTTCATTTATGTGAACGTTGTTGGGAACATGTCGTTGTACTCGTGCAGTAACTTTGTTATGTTTTCCACTATTTGCTCATCCCAGTAATCTCCAATGATGACCATTTTGGGATTCTCAAGTGTCCCAATATTGACTTTCTTCACCTTGATCGACACAGCAAATACTTTTGACTCCATGGGTGGACCTTCCACTTCTCTTTCACCTTCAATTTCTGCAATCTAAATGTTTCAGGGGACATCTTCATCTAGTGCTTCTTCCTGCACATGGTAGCATGACAGTAATTCTTTTATTGTCTGTGTGTTTTGTTGTTGTTCTTCTGTCATGAGTTCAACTTCCGATTCTTTAATGAATATCACCTCTTTGATGTGTTTAAATGTTGAGTCTATGTTGGGATTATCGTGCTAAAATGAGAAAGTAACTATAAAGTTTTGTTGTAATATTGTCAAGTTTGTAGTTCCTCAGCGCAATTCCTGATCTGTATACCAGTTTTTTGGAATCCCTTCTAATGTATGAACAAAATGATGAGGCCATTCCTCCGGTGGTGTCATCCTCCATAGCGTTCTGAACTTTTCCAAGTGTTCTATTGGTGCCCCTTTCCATCATATATCTTAGCGGTTGGTTTCTTCCTTGTTCTGCACCAAACCTAATGCGAAGTAACTGCTTACATTGGTACCAGTCCTTAACTATTTCTTTGTGTGCACCCCACCATCTTGTAGGTGTTGCCTTGAGTGTTATATCCAAGGCCAAGAGCCTTTGATTTTCTAACACTTCATCTTTGTATCGTATTAAGAACGCTTCTAATTCATTCACCCCATGGAAGCTGGTAGGCTCCCTTATATCCGTACCTACCCATATTACTGCACGATCTATTCTTGCGCATCTTCTTGTAGAGACTTCGTGTAACCTCTGCTACCAATTCTCTTAGCTTGTATCTGAGTCTGACGCACATGAGGTGATGCTTCTCCAACTGAGTACACCATCTACAGTGGGGTTCACATAGTCTTCTTATTGTGTGTTTGTTCTGTACAACTGGTTAATTTCGTCCAGGTTCAAGCAAGTAGGTTCTACAACCCTTTCCCCTTCTGATGGATCCAATGGTGCAATGACTATGTATTCTCCTGACTCGAATATCATCTTCCTCGTCTTTAAGTTGATTATGGTATGGTTTTCAAATTCCCAATCCAAGCCAAGAAATGATGGATAAGGTGTTGTTTCATCCACTATCTCTATTACTTCGAAGTCGTCTTTAGTACGCACTCCATCCAGATCTACTATCACTCATTTTAGTCTGCAAATTGGTAGAAATCTGTGTTGATTTGTTAGTTTCAGCTGAACAGGGGAATATCCTAATGTGGGTTCTCCTGTACATTGCCATGTCTTTTTTGGGTAGCACATTTACTTCAGATCCTAAATCTAGTATAATATCCCCCATGTTGAAATATCCAATGTTGGAGTTCAATCTGAATTCTATGTTTGTTCTCGTCCTTGTATGCAGATGATTAATTGTTTTATGTTCTAGATTTCCTTATGCCTTTGTGTTACATCGTTCTAGCATATGTTGTAGTACTTTCACAGATAATGGATCATTTAGTAATTTAACACAGGATTGCAAAAAACCTTTAATCGTACTTACTTGTCCGCGGGATTGTGCTTCTTTGGTATGATCTAGCGATGGAGGCATCTCATACGCTAGTACTTCCTTATTATGTTGCGCAGTTGATGTCGATGCAATGTCTGGATCCAGAAATTCTTGTCTAGCCTACTTGAATATTTCATTTTCTTTCTGCACATCAAATGGTTTCTTTGGTTTGACATTATTCTTCACCCATTGGTGTTGTAGTGGATCTTATCTTACTGCGTCATTTCCTATCTTAGCTCCTCCACATGTAACTTTGTTGATGTTTCTCCCTTAATCCATTGCTTCCGTCAAAATCCACTGAAAATTCTGTTTGTTTTGATTTCTCTTCTCCTCGATTTTCCCTAATAGTGTTCGACATTCTTTTGTGTCATGATCTAATGCGCGACAATACATAAATGTCACGGGTGGAAGTGGACATTCTCTTGCATAGTGTCCTGGTTGTTGACAGTTGTGGCATATCACTGGTCCTCTGCCTCTTCCAAAGATTCATCTTGCTCTTCCTCCACCTCTATAGTCAGCTCAATCCCCTCCTGACACATTATACTGAGGCGCCTAGTTATACTGTGCAGTATTATAGTGTGTCTGTGCGGTATTGTATTGTGGTTGCACAGTGTTATATTGTTGTTGCACATTGTTATATTGTTGTTTCATAGTGTTATATGGGGTTGGTACTTGGTTAAACTGTGGTGCGGCTTGCCCGGTCATCATTTCTGCCTACACCCTGTAAGCATCTGATGTTATTTCCCTCATGATGTCCATGGTTCTGCAATATTTATCATCATGGCCTACTGACTTGCAAAAGTTGCAATATGAGCTCTTCAGTACTGTCTGGTACTTCTGCATCATTGGGCAGTGATATGGATCATGCCCCTGTTTCTTACAGATCTCAAACCATAGTCCTCCTGATGGAAATGGGTTTGGAATTATTGTTGCCATCTACTGCGTGAATGTTGGACATTAGTTCTTATGGTGTCCTTCCGTCCTACATGTGGTACACCAAATGGCTTCTCTTTTGTCTTTCCATCTCTTCTAGTTTAGCTGGAATGTTAAGTTCTTCATATCCTCCTTCATCTCCTCTATGGATTGATTTGTCTTATGATATTGGTTCTCTTCCAGTTGTAGGGATTCCTGCAGAGTCTCTTCCTGTGTCTGAAACTTCTGTTGTCGCAAAGGGTATTTTAAATGTGGTAGTAGTGAATTGAAGAATAGATGCCTATGTTGCATATCTGTCATGACGTACTTTATCTTTCCCTTCAATCGTTTGAATCTCTGGTCAATATCCCATACAAATTCTCTTGGCTTCTGTCTAATCTCTATCATCTCATTCATGTATTGGTCCTCTGAACTAGGCTTCTGGAATTCATTTATCAACATATTTTTGATATCTTCAATCATTTGGGTTGTCCCTGGAGGACCATTTGCAACTAAACTCGTGTACTAATCCAGTGTGAGATCTCTTAGTGTGATAGCTAATTGTGCAAGTTTACTTTCCTCATCTGTGATTTGTTTCGCTTCCCAGATCTTTTCACAAATAAACATGTGTTTCTCAGGGTCCTCCGACGCCTCTCCTTTGAATTCTGGTAACCTGATGGTGGGATCATGTCGTTCCATCCTAAATGTTGAACTACTACCTCCGCATGGTATAGATTCTTGACTAGTGCATCCTGAACTGACTCCCCCAGTTGTTGTTCCTTGTGTAGATGTACTTCTTGTTGTCTTCCTTCTCCCGAAATCCGGTTTTCTAAATGGTGATGTTCTTCTTGGTGTATTAGTTTAACATGGGTTTATGGGTTCCACACCGACACTGATATGGATAGGAGTGATATCTTCTATTCCCGCTCTTGGACCTCTTGTCTTCCTCTCATATGTCATGCGCAGGATTTCCTCAATATGATCCACAGCTCAGAGGTCCTCTACCTCTTCTTCATCACTTTCCAAGCCTTCCCTCGCGGCTACGACTCTCTTCTTGGTGTTCACCTTATATTGGTAGGGTACTCCAATGTGTATTTTTCCAGCTGTTGTCATGATCCGCTTGATCTGGTCTTCATCCATCATAATTGGGTCCAAGGCCTCCTCCTTCTTTCCTTTATCCACTTATCCTTCCATTTCTCTTTCTCCTGTCAATGCTTCCCCCCTTCCCCCATGCACGCAGGGAATTCTAGTTGTCTGAGTCCATTGTCATTACACCTTTGTTATATAGTAATATCTTGATAGAAGTATATAACGATCTGATGTACCTACCTCAAGGTCCCCTCAAGAATTCTTGTCCAACTACGTTGTAAGACTTTGTTGTATCTAACCATAAATCTATTGGGCGCGTAAACTTATTATCAAATCGATGTAACTGTGTGATCTCTTCAGGATTCCACTCTAACTGTCTGATTCGGTTCCTAGGATGGTTGTCTTTCAACCTTTTTATCCACTCCTACAATACATGCGACAAATCACAGAAAAATACTTCATGCAAGTCATTGAATACGTACTTGTCTAAGTATTTGCGTGGTGTCAACTTTGGGTTTCTGTTATCTTTCTGCACAAACTCTAGCTCCTTTGTCTTCAATGAACTTTCTATCTCTACCTTTGTTGGATTCCACAGTCTCAACATCCCCTTTTAGATTGTCATTCTCTCAACTTATTGTCATCCAATTTGTCATTCTTTTGATGTTTCTGCCGTAAATCTCATGTACTCAATCCCATTATTTTCCAACCAACCGGCAATGTCCCGGCAACAGAACCATTTGTTGGCTTTTACTTCTTTTAATTAGGATTCTTTATAGGTTATTTTAATCCTACCTTATTAGCATAGATTGACCCTAGTTCAGATTTGATAATCTCCCAACAAAAGCCCTTTAAAACTATCGGCCCCTCTAGTAGACCAGAAGGAAACACAACACACAGAGTGTACTGTGTAGTCTCACCTGAGATAGCTCTATGGGTGGCTGCAATACTCAGGGGTTTGCAACCTGGGGATGAGTGGAGATCTGCGGTTGTACTCTATAATATTTATTCATTCAGTTTAGCATCTAATTATAGCAGTCATTCTATTCATGCATGTGGAATATCATATCTAACTAGTTAATCCATTCATCTAAAATTTAGCAATTAATAAGCCATAAAGACACATACATTCATTCACATAACATAGGTGTTACCATGGTTCACCCCCTCTTGGGTTACGTAAAGATCTAGCTCTCAAGATTCTTATTATGGTTCAGTAATTTATCATGTCGCATGTGGTTACAAGCTTAGGTTTGACCCTCTTCCACAGGCCCCTCAATCCTTGTGAGGCTGACTAGATTGCACCCGGCTCCTAAGCTTGCAATCTAACCCTCGAAAAGGAGTCGCTCTCTGCTTTCTAGCTCACCAACTTATTGACTAGTACAGTTCTTACAATTCTCTATCTTCTATGTCCTCTCATTTCTCCCTTAGTTGACCCTCTGGGCTTTCTCTCTAGTTCTCCTCTCTTCTTCTAAGTACTACCTAGTTATATTCTTGTCTCATCAGCGATTACAATACATTACAAAAACCCTAACCCTGGCATCGTTAGGTCTTCCTTGCATGCGCACCTCGCCTACTTTCCTCACACGTGTTGCTCTTCCTTCCAGTTGTCCTCTTCTCCTTTTATGTTTCTCCTCCCAAAAATAGTCTTTTCTCCTAACTAGGCCTACATCCAACAAGAACCCATGGTAAATAATACTTTCTTGTAGTCATCACTGAACCCCAATCATCAGGTACAATTGGGGGTAAGTCCTCAAACTGTTGGTCAACCAATCTCCTTCCGTCATCACTCATGCAACTGTTGATACTGTGAAGGTGATCACTCATATATATACACTGCTGCAAGGGAGAGGAATCTTCATGCTCTACTAAGTATGTCTTCTCCCTACAATCCAGTGTGTCCCTTTGAATCCCATTGTACACCTCGACATGTCTCTGTGAACTATCGTTCAACACTGTATGCTCATGCATACTCATGTAATCTCATGTATACTCCTGCAACATCATGGATCCTGGGTGTACTACTGGGTCAACCTCTACATGAAGGTCAGTCAATCCTGGAACACAAATGGAAGTGTCCTCATAACTGCCCCTGGCTCTGGAGTCCCCATGCATATGTGAGTTCTCGATTGTCTCAAAGATCCTTGTGGAGGGTAGCTCATGTGACACATGGACATCCTCATGTGTCTCCAGATCATATCTCTCCATACTTATCAGTGATCCTAGGCACTCCTCATGTTCCTCCATCAACTGGTGCTCCTCCGCTAAACCACCAACATCATATAGCAATGTGGCTGAAGGATATATCCGACTCTCTCCTAAGATAGATGTAGTGGATCTCTATCTAATCTCCTCAAGGAGCTCCTCTGATTGGGACTCTAATTCTTGAAGGGCAGCATGTGTGCCTTTCAAGAGTCCTCGTGTGATCTCCAACTCATGAGTGAGTCTTTCCACCTCCAACTCCTGCTCCCTCAGGGCCCTTTCATACATCTCGTCAACCCCCAATAGGTAATCTATGTCCATCAACAATTGTTGGTAGTCGGCCCTCATCATAGTCACTCCCTCCCTGAGAGTACGAAAGGCATCCATGGAAAATCCCCCGTCTGAACTATCATGTGTCATTGATGTCCTCCAACAACAATCTACCACCAATGCATGTGTGTCATCAATGTGCCTAGTGGTTGCCATGATCATGTCTTCATTGACTCTCAATTGTCCTGCCAAGTATCGAGACTCCTAATCATTGTCCTGCTAAGGTGATACCTCACACCCCTCATTGCTAGTGTCAACCTTGGGATCCCCAACAACACTCTCCGCAAAAGATAAGGCATTGCATTGTCCACTGTCCACTGTGCTACTGGGTCCTCCTGTATGCCACTGCACACCATCACCAACTGCTACCCCCATATGAATCACATTGTATCATGTATGGGAAATTGTATCCTCCTTTGCACTCACCCTACTACTATCATTTGTGCCTGGATCCCATGTATATGTGTCCAGACACGTGCTATGGTCATCCCAACCAATAAGGGGTACATCCTCATTACTGCAGACCGGTCCTAGAAGTAAGTGTCCCATCCAACTATGAGTCTCCACAACTTGATCAAACAATGGAGTCTCCAAAAGAGGTGACCCACTCTCCTCATAGGAATGTGTAAGATCCACTGCCTCCAAGTCATGTCTCTTATGAAGTTCCACCTGTCCCTAGTATGCAATCCATGCGCAGGGCTCCATGACTATATCAGCAATGTCACTGATATCCTCTTGTGTCATGGCTATCATAGGTGTATGAGAAGGTGCCAACTATGTCACAGTCACCATAGGAATCTCATCATGTCTAGGTGCTAACATGTATGAATCTTCACTATTGTCACCACTCTGTTGAAGTGTAAGGTCATCAACACTATGTGATATGACTGCTAAAGCACATGTGTTATCATCATGTCCATCCAACTGTCCCTCCAATGTGTAAGGGTCACTATCCTCCACAAGTGTGCAAGATTCACTAGCCTCCTTGAACTGCTCTAAATATGAATCTATGGTTGCACCCCCATGTATCCCCTCATCCTCACTGTCATAGTGCACCTCGATAATGTGCCTCTTACCTTTACCCCTACATCTATGATCTGGTTCCCAAGGCACTTTGCAGCTGTAGCAAAGTTGTATGCTCCTAATGGGTGTAAGAATAATATGTTCTTCCTTCCATCTACTTGTTCTGGCTTTATTTTCTTAAGATATTCTGACCCAATGTGTAACCCCATCTTTGCTCCAACTAAGATTTTTAAAGGATACAAACTAATGGAATGTTATTATATTCCTGAGAATCTCATTGAGGGTTTGATATTCCCTCTCACAATCAACAATCATTCTAGCAAAATCCAAAATATTCATTTCTCCTTATGGAAGACCCCTCAGGCTGGCAGGAGTCTAAGCTCTGATACCACTATAATGTTCCCAAGCCAATATGCCAGGAACATTGTGTTTTTCATTGATTTTCATGGGTTTTCCGGTTGTGGCATTTCGTCAAACACTTTGTTGATTTTGATCTTTTAGGTTGCACTAGGGTTTATACTGATGATTTTAGTGTGTGTTTGCAGCAATAATCAAAATATATAACAATGGAACATACCTCAACAAGATACAATATCAACAACAAAAGGAATAACCCAAAATACCTTAGATCTGATTTTATTCATAGTAGTAGAAGATCTTGATACAATAGATCTACAGATCTAGAACAATATAGCTGAGAACTCATAAAAAAATGACAATAACCCAAGAAGAGATGATACAAGCCTCCAAAGGCCAAATAGATGCAGAAGATAAATGTCAAACTGAGATCTTTTCCCACTGATGGACCAAACCCTCAAGCTGGGAGAGTTGCGCAACACTAGTTCTTGGTTGTAGCTCTATGGATATTTCGGCCCTCTTCCTCCTTCACTCCAATTCACCTCAAAACGCCTAAGAAGAGTAGATCTGAGATCTCAAAACATTGTAGGAGGTTTCCCTTGCTGAAGAATGGAGGTGTGCCCCCCCACATGAATAGATCCTCTTCAGGAATTGCACACTTCACTAAGGGGAATCATGGCATGCTCATAATAAATTATATCTACGCCCAAACACACCACAAGTAGACCAAGAAAGGCATTCTGGCCTCTACCATGCTAACTCAACAGAAAAACCCCTTGAATCTCCTTCTCCTTGCCCAAATCGAGTGGATCTAGTTCCTCTAGTGCGCCCTCCTGCTGGAAACCCTCAATGGTGCACACCACTTCCCTTCTGTACCTGTGCCTAAAGTAGAATCCACCTATGGCTGAATATATCTGATTTAGAATGGTGAGGGGGGAATCTTTCACCTTTGTGACCAAGCTTGGACTAGGTTGGGTGGGATCTTTAACGACCGAGTTGATCTCTAGAGTTTGTTAAGTCAAAATCCTCAAAGCCCCCAAGTGCATGGGCTCACTAGCAAGAAGCCAGATATCAACTGTAAACAAATTAATGAGAGAATAGAGACCCCTATATCTCTTTTATCCTCCCTGCCCACCTTGTCTCTCCAAGTGACTTTTGCTTTATTTAATTATTAATTAATTAATTAAATCACTTTAATTAATTAACTAACCATTTTACCTCTAAAAAGTGGTTTATCCCTCCTTGTGGCTTCTTTGGCCACTGAAAGTCACTTCTCATCATCCTACCCTGTAGTGTTATTCCTCTCGATTATGATGAGCTATTACACTAAGAGGTTCCTCTAAGTATTATGCCCAATATGACCTCCTTAGTTATTTTAATTAACATGTGGCCCAAAATAACTCAAAATTATGAAAATCATCGGAATGCAATGGAACCAAAGACAAGTTGTGTGGACTGGATCATGATGATGAAATAATATTAGCGATGTAAGTCAGACCCCACAAAACCCCTCAATAGCTCTTGTACTCGCTATAACCTCCATCTGGCTACTCCGGTCATCATAACACTCTGTAATATAATGATGTCCCAAAGTGGGGACATTACAGATTGAGCTTGTGAAGTTTGTATTTACCAACCAAAACATAAATTTCAAGCAATAAAACTCAAACTAGAACCATAATAAACCTTCCTAAAGCATATTACACCCACATAGGATAAACAATAGAGATTTATTTTGCTTGAGAAATTCATTACAATGGGTGAGTGATGCATACCCAAAAATCGCATGCATTGTTACTCACAAAAAAAAGGTAGATGGTCATGGCTCAAAGACACCTTCATTCATTGTGGGCAGGCTCCTTAACTCTTTTGTCCACCAATATTCAAGCATAATACACTCTTTGAGCTCTCATCTCTACAAACTCCCCAAGTTCTCTTTGTATATGCCCTCCTTGATGATGTCCTCACTACAACCTTTATTGTTTTAATGGGCTACATTTAAAAGGCCATCCATCACAATGGTTCCTTTCCACTTTCAATTTTGCCCAAAAAGATAAAATAAAATAAAATAAAAAGTACATGTTTACAAAATTTACAAAAGGTAAAGCAACTAGGTGCTTATTACAAGGTTTGGCGAGGATCCAATTCGGATCACAGCTCCCCATTTACAAGCTTTTGGTCCCCAAAAGTTCCAAATCCCTTCGATCTTCTTCTTCGTTGATCATCAAGCAAACTTTGGTAAATCTCCAAGAAAGGGTGATTCCATTGTAGGATGGAAGATAAGAGTTGAGTACGGTTTCCTTTGGCATAACCCTGTTGTCCATCTCACGGCTAGAGATGACATACATTGTTGCAATAGATCATTTGATAACCACTGCTCCTTGGGTTGCAAGTGCAAGCAACTCCTCTTTCCCCTTGACCTTGACTCTCCAAGATTTCTTCTTGGTTGTTCAATTCTTGCAATGGAGTTCTAGTTGAAACCTCCAACATTTGGCCTCCCAATGTCCAATCACTCTTCATTTTTAGCAATGTTTCCTACATCGGTTCCTTGGCCTTCTAAAGTGCCAACAATTGCAAGCCTTGTGACCTTTTTTCTTGCAAAAAAAATAAACCATCCCATACTTTTTTGGTGTGTGATGATGCTTGCTAGTTTGGTTTCTTGTCCCCCAAGAATTGGAGCAAATCTAGATGGTGGAATCATCTCTTTGTTGACCTCTTCCAAGCTTCTACACATAGATTTGAGTGGCTTGCTACACACTCCTTTTTCGGCCAACTTTTCCTCCACGGGAATGGCTTCTTTTCAGGTGCCTCTTGTCTTGACGAAGGTGGTTGTTGGAAGGTTTACAGTTGGGAGTAAGCTTGTCATTGATGGCAAGAACAACGATGGAAAAGATCAACATGATCAGCAGCGCAGTGATAATGGAAGAGTAAACTCCATTTTAGAATTTCGGATACCAGGAGTTGAAGTGTCGAAACACTTCACCACCGAAGTGGCGAAATCGCGAAGTGGGGAAATCGTGAAGTGGAGTTGAAGCGTCGAAACACTTCACCACAAAATTGGCGAAATGCGAAATGATCCTAGCCATTGGATCAAGGTGTGATCTGGGCCGTCAGATCCAGGAGGTGAATATGGCAGACCACGTCAGAAAGGACAGTTGTGGACCATTGGATCAAGAGGACGCGTGGCGAAAGATCAGAGCTAGTCAAAGACTCCATTTTTGGAGTTTCGCGAATCGCGACTTGGAGTGACAAGAATCTCCATCTAAGGATCAGCGAGATGCAAGATCACGAAAAGATCCGGACCGTCAGATCACCAAGAACGAGGACCGTTGATCTGAGCTCCATCTCGTAGTCTCGCCTATCGCGACTTGGAGTGACAAGAATCTCCATCTAAGGATCAGCGAGATGCGAGATCACGAAAAGATCAGGGCCGTCAGATCACCAAGAATGAAAATCGTTGATCTGAGTTCCATCTCGGAGTCTCACCTATCGCGACTTGGAGTGACGAGAATCTCCATCTAAGGAATAGCGAGATGCGAGATCGCTAAAAGATCAGGACCGTCGGATCACCAAGAACATGGATCGTTGATCTGAGCTCCATCTCGGAGCTTCGCCTATCACGACTTGGAGTGACAAGAACCTCCATCTTAGGGGCAACGATATGCGAAATCGTGATTTAATCGCAGCCATCAGATCAAGGTGTGATCTGGACCGTTGATCTGACTCTTTTTAGGAGTTTCGTGAATCGTGACTTGGAGAGGCAAGAAACATAACCACAAGAATGTTGAAATCATGATATGCGAAATCGCGATATGATCTGAGTTGTTGAATCAAGATCAGATCTTAACCGTCGAATCATAGGACAAGTGGCAAGCGATTGGAATTTCGTTGACTTGGAGTCAACGAAGCATGGTGTAGAAACTCGCGAAATATGAAGCGCCTTTTGGCACAGCCTATGCTCACCGCCGATGGTCATGAGAAGGGAAGGAGTCAATTCAGATAAGCTCCATTTCGGGGTTTCGGGGATCGCGACTTGGAGATTCGAGATGCCTTATCCCCAGATTCACGAAATGTGAAATCGCGAAAGCGCTTTATGCATAAGCGCATGGTCACAATCATTGGGCACATCGATGGAAGATGGAGGAAGAAGTTAGAGGTGCTAAGCTTCACCACAAGGATCCCGAAATGTCGAATTACGAAATGGCGAAACAGGGACAAGATTCTTTATTCTTAATCCAACGGTTCAGGTGAAGTTGAATAAGATCGAAGGGCTACTTTTTTGCTTCTCAGTGTAACAACTAAAACAAATGATGATATCTTCCATAGGACTCGAAGAGGACTGAGTGTGATCGCCAAAGAAGATGAAGAGTCTTAAGGCATCTTCTAGTGGATTGAAGATTATTGATACAGGCGATTGACAGATGGAAGGGAATTGAAGTCTGTAGCTAAAAACAGAAAGGATAAGCTCGTATAAGACATAGAAGACAAAGAGTCTCGACTGCCAGAGAGGCTGAGGAATCTCAGCATGACATCTAGTGATGTTGAACGTGTGGGCAAACCGCCAGAGAAGATGAAGGGTTACCATGATGATCAGACAAAGCACTCGACATGTGGAGGAGATGAACGCGATGTGAGCAGGCAGAGGGATTGCGCGCATTGCATGCACAAGTAGCACAGAAGCTATAAGTACACGATACAGAGAAGAGTTGCGGTTGTTGTTGGTGTAGCTATGATTGTCGTTGTTGAAGATGATTCATACGTGAAGAAGGAGGAGAGTGCAGCAGCTGAATTGAACAGAAGAGGAATTGTGCAGTGAATGGACATGGCACACAGAGCATAAAAAGCAGAAGAATAGACAGCGCAAGTCAGGTGTGCAGGAAGGCAGTGAGGCAGACAGAGCAACGAAATGCAGCAGAACAATGATGAGTCTGGTAAGCCACTGTTGAACATTATATCATTGTAATAAGTTTCAGTA
>SNQJ01S0154435.1:1716-22599 GCA_010110895.2 Picea sitchensis
ACAAGTGCATCCAACCATGTACCAAGTATGTACCAATCATGTGTCAACTACTCATCAACTATGACTCATCAATATGTACCAACATCAACAACTATACACCTCATGTATGTGCTGACTCATCAACTACTTGTCTCAACCATGTACCCAACGTGTACTTTAATTAAAATCCCTCATCAATTTCATCATCCAAATAAGATTTGTAACTCTTTAATAGACCTTGTGTATATGATCACATCCCTACAAACCTTCCTTAACTTTCACAACACGAGACTAGAATCTTCATCAAACTTTTCTTTAGTCTCACATGACTAGTTTGGGATTAGTCAACAACCCTAACTTGAAATAATAATAACTATGTACCTGTAATGAATAAAGATATTCAATTAGTACACAATGTTCTTCATTTTGTTTCATGAAATTCCTCTAGGTGTCACTACTTGGAACCTCTCAGAAAAAGAGTTATAGCAAAAATGACATACCTTGCTAAATTTTAGATTATTATAGAGAGCGACCTTGTAGAGCATGCCCCGCACGAAATATTATTTTAATGGATCTGAAAATGTTACACATAATACTAAATATTATACTATAACCAACACATTTTTTCTTGCTGAATTTGGATTTGTTATGAAGAAGTTATGACATTTTTACCCGAAAGACCTTTTTTAGACTAGTTTCAAGACTAGCCACAAACCCTATTTTCCATGGAGTGTAACTCCAAACATACAAAGACCCACAAGAATAAATGTTTACCACAAATAATTGGATATGTTTCCTCAATGGCCTATCAATTTCACGGTCTGAATCATTCTAGAAAAAAAGTTATTGCAAAAATGGTGAGATGAGCTGTAAATAACATGCCTTAGAAAGCATCATCAAAAGAATTTATCCTCCCTTGAATTCCGGCCTTATTTTCTTCACCTTCCCTCTGAAATTTGACTTAGATATACTTTGTTTACCTCGGTCACCTATAGATATTCAATATTCTCAAGTGTGATATAAAATTAGAGAGCCTTTCCTCTTATTTATACTCTCCAAGTAGCTTCCTTAAAAGCATATTCCAGGTCACTTTGCCCACTTTCGTTATTTTAGGGTTAACCCACTTCTAATTTCTCCATTAAATTTATTATTTAAATAATTTGTTTTGTATTCACTTTGAATTATAATATACTCATCACTTCACTTTAATATTTACCTTCTAAAATGTCTTAAACCACTTTGATTACTTTGACATTTTGGGGCTTCTAGATGACATATGAGGGTCCTCCAACTTCATAAGGCCATAACTCTCAAACAGTGAGGAGTTATGTGACGTTCCACATACCACCAAAAATGGCATACATGTACTATCCATATATAATAGTCTTACCTGCAAATATATCAAAACTCATATAATTATCTATCAAACAAACTTGGGTCCATTACCTAAACTTGGGTTCTCCAACTTCTAATGGCCATAACTCTCTAACCGTGAGGAGTTGTGTGACGTTACGCATACCACCAAAAATGGAATGACATGTAATATCCATATAGAATAGTATTACCTCAAAATATATTAAAACTCATACCATTATACATGAGACATTCTTGGGTCCATTACCCAAACCTTTGTGCTACCAGAATTTGCTACCAGACTTTCTTCAAGGGTTGACATCAATGACAACCAACCTTAATCAACAATCTCCCCATTTGGAATTGACGGAAACACTCTGATGCAATACTAAAATCATGTCATGGAATAATGAAGTCATATCACTCATGCTCCCCCTGGAACCATACCTTTGTCCTCTGCATCTCTGTGACCATTTTCCCCCCTGGAGCCATGCCTTTGTCCTCTACATCTAATAAATTGCTCCCCCTTTGTCATCAATGGAAAAGGTATCTTTCCATCTGGGGCTGCTCCCCCCAAATGAATTGTTTGTTCTCCCAACCTGAATTTCCCTCTTTATGGTGCTTCCTCATGTACACCTAAGACATATAAGATAAGCATTCAAAATCATTCATTTTGGAGTAGAAATAACTTTGAGTCTCTAGTGAAGATACTCAAAGGCTTCCCATGGAAGCATTTTTGTAAAGATGTCTGCCACTTATTCTTGTTTTCTCACATACTCAACTCTGATGTTCTTTTCTACAACATATTCCCGTAGAAAGTGATACTTGATTGGAATGTTCTTCATCCTGAAGTGCATCACCGAGCTCTTTGAGATATTGATGGCACTTGTATTATCACAATAGATTGGAATGGGATCATCATACTCAAATTGTATATCTATCAGAGTTTGTTTCATCCATAGAACCTGTGTACAACATGTTGTTGCTGCAATATACTCTGCCTCAGCTGTAGATAGAGATATTGATGAATGTTTCTTGCTTAGCCTAAACACTCACCCAAGTAGAACGTTGCTCCACTAGTGCTTCGTTGGTCATCAATACAACCTTCCCAAGATGCATCTGTGTAGGCAATAAGTGATAGATCCTTTCCTTTTGGATACCATAATCGAACCTCTTTTGTTCCTTTGAGATATCTGAAAATCCTCTTCACTGCTAATACATGTGATTCCTTTGGTGCTTCTTGAAATCGTGCCACCTATCCAACTTCCTGCATTACATCTGGTCTAGATGTTGTCACATATAGTAGGCAATTGACTTGTATTGCCTCTGATATGTAGACTTTGAATCATCATATTTGCTTAACTTGCAACGAGTTTGCATGGGAGTGATAATTGGTTTGCAATCTTCCATTCCGAACCTCTTTATCATTTCTATGATATACTTGGTTTGAGAAATAAAAATTCCTTGGTTGTTTTGACGTATATGAAGTCCCAGAAAGAAGGATAGTTCTCCAAGTAATGACATTTCAAATTCATTCTGCATATCCTTTGAAAATTTCTGGCTCAACCTGTCATCATCACTACCAAAAATAATATCGTCAACATAAACTTAAATTAATAAAATACTATCTTGACTTACCTTGATGTAGAGCTAGCCGTCTGCACTTCCTTTTCTGAACCTTGCCTGTTGTAGATATTTATCTAGTCTAGTGTACCATGCTCTAGGAGCTTGTTTTAGACCATACAAGGCCTTATTTAATTTACACACATAGTCTGTGTTCTATGACAACTGAAATCCTTTTGTTTGTTAAATGTATACTTATTCAATTTGCCCATTCAGAAAAGATGATTTTACATTCATAGGATACACTTTAATATTTTTGGATCATGCATAAGCTAAAAGCAATCTGATTGCTTCCATTCTAGAAACTAGGGAAAATGTATCTTCAAAGTTGATTCCTTCAACCTATGCATATCCTTTACATACCAATCTAGGTTTGTTCCTTATCACATGTCCATCTTCATTCAATTTATTCCTGTATACCCACTTTGTGCTAATCACATTCTCATCCTTTGGTCTTGGAACCAATTCCCACCTGTCATTTTTCTCTATTTGATCCAATTCTTCATCCATGGCCTTGTTCGAAAATTTATCCTTTCTGGCCTCTTCAAAATAGGTTGGTTCAATCATAGATGTGAGTGCTAGGTGCATTTGTTTTGGTGAATGAATTCTTCTTCTAGTCACAAATCCTACTTGGGAATACTCTTTCAGTGTACTATATGCAGCTAGACTGGTCACTTACGTAAGGACTGCCAGAAAATAGTTTAGGTATTGGACTCAGAGGACTCTATAGAGAAATTTTCAAAAGACTAATATATGAATGAAGAAGACTCTCGAGTGATGGGGGAACATGCAGCTGAGAGAGATGAAGAAAGTCCCATAATTCCAAATGACACCTTTTTTGGTAAGCTAAATATTAACTTCCCTTCTCTGGATTTTTCTTTAACTGCTTGGGAATGAGATCATTTGGATAGTACCTTCCTGCCATACTTGATTTCCTCGCCAATAAATGACTCGGGAACGTCTGTTGAGACTGATCCTGTGGGAATAGACCATGATGTTGTTAGGAATATTCCTATCCCTATGCCTAATTCCACTAATGTGACTTTGTCAGTCGAACTTTCCCCCAAAACAACGGTGGAAGGGACCAACACGGTTCCGAAGACTATTAGTCTTGATGTAGGTGACCACTCACTGGATAGTGTGATTAATTCTTTGGTTCCATCCTTTAGGGAAGCTTCTAGTCCGATACCCATCCTGACCTTCCTAAGAAAGGAATTTATCATCTGAGCTAAGGATACTGGAGCTTTAGGGGATTCTTCTAGTATAGGGGAGGGATTTCGGAAGAACTTAGCATGGTCGTAGGGATTGGGGATAGAGGTCTCTCCTATTAAAACTAGGAGTGCCAGTAAGAAGATGGGGACTAATCTTTTTTTTTCTGCACAATAATTGACAACAAACCTTGAACATGGGTCCCTTAGAGGCATGAAATCCCTAGCAAGAGCCAAGTCATGATCCTCCTCTCTCTGAATATAATAGGGGTAGGAGGAACCCTAAAAGAAGCCTCCATGCAAAGACTACATTCCAAAAATACTCTGGATATTATCTTTCTTCAAGAGACTTTGGTAGTTGAGGAAAAGGTGAGACACTTCATGAATTCTTTCCAGCCTAAGTGGATGATATGTGTTGTTAGTTCTTTAGGGAAGTTTGGTGGACTGCTGGTGTCATGGGATCCAAAATATTTTTATTTAATGCCTTTCCTAAGATGTAGTGGTATTTTATTGTCAGGTTATTATTTATTAGATAGGAGAAGGAATAATTTTTTAAATGTTTATGGACCGTGCACTGAATGCAAGAAATTATGGGAAAAGGTGGATGCTAAGGGCTTGTTGGCACAAGGTGATTTAATAATAGAAGGGGATTTGAATTTCAAAACTAGTGCAGAAGAGGCTTGGGGTGCGATAACATTATTAGATCCTTTGGTGATTTTTTTCAAAGAAATTTTCATAAAAAAACAACTTATTAATATACCTCCTTCAGAGGTGGTTCTGACGTGGAGAAATGGAAGATGTGGAGAGGAAGAATCTTAAAATGATTAGACAGTTTTTTTTTCTCATAGTACCTTCTTCTATTGTCTGTAAGATATAGGACATGGGTGGAATATCCATATATTTTCGATCACACTCCAGTACTACTACAATTTGATTCAGGCTTCTCGATAGTTGTTGATCCTTTCAAATTTAACCCAGCTTGGTTACGTGAATATTTTTTTGCATCTATGGTTTAGGAGGTGTGGAATTCTCAATAGGCCCAAGCGGAATAGGGAGATCAGAGGAGACTTGTAGGGAAGTTGAGAATACTCAAGACCCAAGTAAAGGCCTAGTCAAAAGAAAGGAAAATACAGGAACAACTAGCATTGGAAAATGTTGAAAAGGAGCTAGCTTCAATGTACAAGAAAAAGACACAGGGTGCAATTAATTATGTTTTTGATCACTGACTGAAATTTCTAGAGCTTCAACACAATAAACTACTACTAGCAGAAGAGGATCGGTGGAATAAAAAAACAGGGCTATATGGATTCAAAGTGGCGAAAAAAATACTAAATTATTCCATCGTTTTTCTAGTCAGAAAAGAAATAAAAAATATATATGGGAGATAAAGGATGAATATGGCCAGGTACACCCTGGACAAGAGGGTATAAAGGAAGAAGCGAAGAGATACTTCAACTCATTCTATCTGGACAATGGGAAAAATACCATTGAAGAGCAGATAGCTACGACACGACTCTTTCCAGGAATTGTTTCAGAGGAATAAGTTGTTACTCTTGAGAATCAATGCACCAGTGAGGAAGTCCTAGAGGTTTTAAAGGGATTCACCAAGGACAAAAGTCTAGGGCCTGACGGGTGGACTGTTGAGTTCTTTTTACACTTTTATGAGTTGGTTGGGAAGGATATTCTAGAGGTAGTTGAGGAAACAAGGCATAGTGGCGAAGTGATCAGGTCGATAAACTCCACCTTTTTAGCTCTTATACGTAAATTCAATTGTCCTAATTCCTTTGGTGGTTTCCAACCGATTTCTTTGTGTAATTTGTGTTATAAAATAATAGAAAAACTTATAGCTAGAAGGATCAGACCAATTATTTCTCACTCATTGTCTTAGGAACAACTGGGATTTTTAAAAGGGAGACAAATTTTAGATGCAATAAGAAAAACCCAGGAATGTTTGCACAGTATAAAAGCAAAGAAACTACAAGCCATTATTCTAAAGCTAGTTTTAAAGAAGGCATATGATTGTATAAGATGGGATTTTCTCCGTTTAACACTTCTCCATTGTGGATTTGGTCTTCCTACGACTAATTGGATCATGGGCTACGTTACCTCAGCAACCTTCACCATTCTGATCAATGGAGATTCGACTGGGTTCTTCCAAAGTGGAAGAGGCTTAAGACAGGGTTGCCCATTGTCGCCCCTTTTGTTTATTCTTGTGATGGAAGGTTTGAGCCTATTACTAAAACAAGGACAAGCTGATGGAAGGTTTCAAGATTAATAAGGATTTTTCATCTTTTATTCATGGATGATATTCTCATTATGTCAAAAGCATCGCTATAAGAATGGCAAGAGATTAATAGATTTCTGGTAGTTTTTTTGTGGAGCTACAAGGAGTTTGATTAATTTACAAAAATCCACATTTCTCCATTTTGGAGTGCAACATGACACTCTTGATATTCTAAAAGAATTCTTCCATTATAATTTTAATGCACTTTCGGAAGGGTTTGGGTATCTAGGTTACTTCCTAAAACTCGACAGCTATAAGGTGGAGGATTGGCATTGTCTCATTACAAAATTCGAGAAGAGAATAAATCACTAGTACAATCATTGGATTTCTATTGGAGGAAGTTATGTATTAATTAAGGCAGTTCTAGAGAGCCATCCAGTCTATTGAATGGTGATGGCACATATTCCATCTTCAGTGATTAATCAGATCCGTCAATTGGTTTTCTCTTTCCTATAGTGAAGACGCAAACATAAACAAAGTTATCATTTGTGTAGATGGGAGACCATAGAAAGGCCAAAACAATTCTGAGGCTAGGGTCTGAGAAATATATACATATTTTATAGGGCCTTGATGACTAATACATTGTGGAGGGTTTTGATGAAAAATGGCATATGGCATCGTGTCATACAAGACAATTATCTGAGATCAACTACGAATGTTGTGGTGCAAGGATCTCAGACTTGGAGAAATCTACATAAATCCATGCATATTATATTACGCTGGCTAGTATGAAGTCTGAGTTCGAGACAATCCATTATTATAGGAAAAGATTTGATCCTAGGCATGGAAAAAGCCTTGATATTGTCTCAAGATATGGTAACAAATCTAAATCAAAGAAGCATTTATTATTTGTATCAGGATAGAAGTGAGCTACGCCCTGGCACGATCTACTCTATTTGGCTAACTAGTGAAGAATTGGGTCTCGTGGGAGATTTATCATTAGAATGGGACATGTTCAGAAGATTCTTAATCAATTTAGGATTTCAGCTGCTAGACAGACTAGATGTTTTAAAATGGATGGGTGGTGACTATTATGGCCAGCTTACAGTTAAAAATGTGTATGATGCCTTAGAGACAAAACAATGGAAAAAATCAATTGGAGGATGGAGGAATATTTTATGGTTATGGGACTGTCCTCTAAAAATCAAACTCTTTGTTTGGTTGGTTGCAGAAAATAATATTCTCACATGGGAGAATTTACAACTTAGAGGACATATTGGGCCAGGTATTTTCTATCTATGTAATAACAATTGGGAGTCTGTAAATCATCTGTTTGTAGATTCCCTTTTACTATTTCTGTCTGGGATAGAATTAAAGCAGCAAAATCTCTTACAACTGGGTGGAACGGTGCAACAGTAGCAGAGTGTTTTAAAAATTGGAATGTCCAAAATCGATGATATCCTACTATGCCAGCCTTTATTTGTTGGTATATTTGGCTAGAAAGAAACTTCTCCATCTTTGAGTTAGGAAATCCTTCCATTCAGAAGGTGGTCCACAAAACATTAGGCACAGTGGGTGAATCCAAGGAAAAGTTAAAATGACTTTTTCCGAGAGCTCATGTTTGTGTAATAACTGGTCAAAGTATTATTGGGTGGTTTGATGGGGTTGTGCAACAAAATGGTGAACAAAGTGGGGTAGACAGGGTGATAAAGATCAATGATCAATCAACATATACATGGACATTAAATTTTGGGCATGGTACAAACACTGGAGCAGAGCTTATGGGGGTATGGGCATTACTTACCTTGGCATCTCGACTCTCATTCTTCGATATTCATGTCCATGGAGACTCTAAAATAGTCATAGATTGGATGAAGGGTAAAGGTACATTACAGGTGGTCACCCTAGACTATTGGAAGGAAATGATAGCTGATCTTATCAAGCTCTTCAGAACTATTTATTTTGCTCATGTCTATAGAGAAGATAATCAAGAGGCAGATAGTTTATCCAAAGAGGCTCTCCAAAAGCAACCGAGGATTATTGCTTACTATCTATGTGAAGAGGGCCATGAGGGTCCAACTATGTTTTAAAACTTATATTAGAAGTCTTTGGAGAGGCTACAGTGAACATTTGTGA
Source organism: Picea sitchensis (assembly GCA_010110895.2). Classification (NCBI taxonomy): domain Eukaryota; kingdom Viridiplantae; phylum Streptophyta; class Pinopsida; order Pinales; family Pinaceae; genus Picea; species Picea sitchensis. Next base: position 10,240 of record SNQJ01S0154435.1, read on the forward strand.
ATATTTTGGGGTGCCCTTTTGTGTAGCATTATGTTATGGGTAATATGTTTTGCCTTTTTCATGATTATGTAATTTTGGTTCTATTGGAGTTTAGCCGAAGTCTCTTCAGGGGATTTAGTTCTCACAAATCAGTTTACGTGAAAAAACAATCTAAGGTATTCAATGAGTTTTTTTATGTAAAAGTTTAATATGTGATCAGTTTATATTTCAATATAAATATAAAGAAAAAATTTCTATAAAAAAAAATATAAAGAATGATAGAAACATTGCATTATGTTATTCGGCAGTCAATTTTAGTGTTTGTCTTATTAGGCTCACAAGAAAAAAGCATAAAAATAGAATATAATATTTATGCAATATAACATAAATATGAGAAATGTTGCATTATGTTTTTCAGCACACAATACTAGTGTGTCTTATTAGACTAACAAGAAAAAATTCATATAAATGTGAGAAATGTTGCATTATGTTTTTCAGCACACAATTGTAGTGTGTTTTATTAGACTAACATGAAAAAAATCATAAAAATAGAATATAATATTTATGTTATATTATAATATAAAATAAATATTACAAATGTTGCATTATGTTATTCAGACAATTTTAGCGTTTGTCTTATTAGAATCATAAGAAAAATATAATATAATATTTACGATATATTATAATAATGAATAGAAAAAACAATGTTGAACACATTTCATAAATAATATTTTAACCATTACAGCCCATAAAAGTTACCTATTTTGACTTTTGCATTTCTTGATCCTCAGGAAGTTTGCGCATTTTTCACTTGCCTTTACCCTGATTTCAGGAAGCTTTTGTTCTCATTGAAATTTGTGTACTAGTATATGGTTAGACAGATACAGATTTCAACTCAGGATTCATAGCCAATTTATTTTATAATATTTTAATTTTAAAATTCTTTTATTGTAATGTTAGAAGTTATTTCAATATTTTATAGCTAGAAAAAATAGTTGTTATTTAAATGTTTTATGAAATCATTGTTTTCATGCGATTTTTTTAGGGATATTTGTTTGAAATTCAGTAAGAAATTGTTAGATCCACATATTTGAGTGATTATTTCTATATATGTGAGTGCCCCAAGGGTTTTTCAGCATGTTGAATCCATTTCTGCATTCATAAATGGATTTTAAATAGCAAAAAATAGTGATTTCAAGAAGATTTATGTCCCCGGATTCCAAAGTGGTAAGTTTTAAAAGCATTAATAAGTTGTTAAAAAAGATCCAAAGTAATTGTAGAATTTTGTTTAGTAGATGTTGAAATATCTAAATCTTTTGTGCTTTTAGATTTGCAAAGAGTTATTTCCAAGGTATTTGTCAAGATGTCCAAAGAACTTTCTCCTACTTGAGGGTACGACCATGAGGAGCCTACCTCTAACCTTACTAATACCTTTACTCATGGAAGGGTGAGATTGAATGTATGGTTCAAGAAATGATAGATGATGATATCATTTGATCTTAGTCAAAGTACTTTCTCTTCACGAGTGGTGATGGTTTATAAAAAACTTTGTTGATGGTATGTTTTCCATGATAATAGAGATTTCAACAACATCACCATTAAAGATAAGTATCTTATTCCTATTGTTGATGAATTATTAGATGGATTTCAACAAGCAATTTTATTTACTAAGTTGGATATTTGAAGACATCCCCAAAACAACCTTCATAACACATGAAGGTCATTATGAATTTTTGGTGATGCCTTTTAATGCATCTTCCACATTTCAAATATTGACAAATTATATTTTCAAACACTTTCATAGAAAATTTGTGTTGGCATTTTTTTGATGATATACTAATCTATAGAAAATATTGTGAAGAGAATACATGTTGGCATGGTCTTAGAACCATTGGAGGGGCAACAGCTATATAAAATTCCTTCCAAGTGTGCCTTTGGGGTTCATGAAATGGAATATTTGGGTCATATTGTATCTTATGATGTCATCAACGTGGACCATAACAAAATTAAATCTATGATGTGATAGCCAATTCCCAAAACCTTGAAAACTCTTAGGATATTCTTAGGATTGATGCACTATTACTGAAAGTTTGTTAATAACTATAGTCAAATCAACATCACATCTAACAACATTATTGAAAAGTGATGCCTTTTCTTGGACTCAAGAAGCAACCCAAGATTTTGAAAAACTTAAGGGAGCCATGCATAGACCTCACATCTTGGCCATGCTTGGTTTAAAGAACACATTTATTATAGAGTGTGATGCATGGGGGAATGGCATTGGTGCAAATTAATGGAAGAAGGAAGGCCCCTTATCTTCGAAAGTTACCCAATTATAGGAAAGAGCTTACTCAAACCCATTTATGAGAAGGAAATGTTGGTCACACTACATGTAATTAAGAAATCATGCCATTACCTGATGAGAAGACACTTCAAAGTAAAAATTGATCATTATAGTATAAACTACTTCTTGTAAAAATGACTATCTCCAGAAGCGAAACAAAAATGGGTTACGAAGATGCTAGTTTATGACTTTGAAATCATCTACAAAAAAGGGAAAAAATGTGGCGGTGGATGCACTTTCAAGGAAATAAGAAGACATTGAGGCCTTACTTTGTGGTATTATAATTCTACATGATGATTAGGTGTAAGAAGTAAGGATAGAAAGGTAGTAGAACCATAATATGGAAAATCATTCAATAACTACAATAGGACCCTAGTGCATCAAATAAATTTGTGTGAAATAATGATTTGTTTTGGTATAAGGATCGCTATATTTATGTAGGGATTCCTAATTAAAAAAGAAGTCCCTTTTGGAACTACACAATTTTCCTATAGTGGGACACTCAAGAAATTTGAAAACTTGTCACATGATGAAGAAGGATCTATTCTAGGAAGGTCTTAAAATAGATGTTCAAAGTTTGTGGTGGAATGTTTTGTTTTCCAACAAGCAAAGGAGAGGTGATCAAGACCTGGAGTCTTTTATATCTATTAGCCATACCGAGTCTATGTTAGGAAAATATATGATTTTATCATAGGTCTACCAAAGTTTGAATGGAAGAATTCTATCATGGTGGTGGTGGATTGAATCACAAAATTCAAACATTTTTTTATCACTTTCACATCCTTTCAAAGCAAGAATAATCATACCAAAACATTCATGGAAACAATTCAAAATTTGCATTCTTGTTTGAGTATTCAACTAGCTTAGAGTGAAATGTACCATCTCCAATTTTATGGGAAAATTGAGATTATGAATAAATGTTTTGAAGGTTATATCCATTGCTTTGCATCCAATGAACTATCATAATGGGTCAAATGGTTACCATTAGTAGAACGGTCATGGAACTTCCTTCCATACTTCATTCAAAATGTACCCATTTATATCACTCTATGGGTATCATCCTCCATCCATCACATTACCATTGAGAGGTAAATCCAAGGTTCAAGAAATGAGGATTACATCAAGAACCAACAACAGGTTCTCCAACTATTGAAGGACAACTTGGACATAGCAGAAAATAAGATGAAACAACAAACAAACCAACCTTATAGTGGAGGGCACTTTGAAGTGGAGGATTGGGAATTTCTAAGATTGTGACTGCACAAACAGATGTTCCTCGAGAAACAAAATAATGACAATAGATTAGCACCAAAACACTATATCCCATATAAGGTGTTGTATACAATTCACAATATGGATTATAGATTGGAGTTACCTTAGTCTTTATATGTACATCTAGTCTTCCATGTTTATTTTTTGAAGAAGGTAATCAATGAGATGATCTTTGTTCAAAACAATTTTCCAAGCATTAATAAAGAGGTAAAATTCATAATAGAACTTTAAACAATCATTGAAATATGAATCAATAAAATACATAATTGAGAAATTATTGAATATCTCATCAAGTGGAAGAACTTTCCAATAGAAGATGTGAGATGGGAAGATGCGCTCTTTATATAGAAACACCCACAAACAATCAACATTGACAACATTGTTAGTTTCAAGGGAAAATGATGTTAATTCCCTAACCATAATCCCCATTCATTATCGTTACATTCATGAGAGTTATGTTCACTTATTATTATTTCTTTCTAGCCATGTTTGTCTCCTATACACACATCAAGAAGACAAAGAGTATTCTTGACCTCCTAAAGAAGATTCTTATTCATTCACTTGATTTAGGCGTGGAGTTATTAAATTTATTATTTTTAATTCTCATTTTCCCATTTGATCCATAACACACCCAAAATACATACATAAATGACACACCTAACCCACACACATAAATGATGCACCGAAGAAGTACACAAACAACACATATATTAAATGACATACTAAAATTTTGCATATAAACATTGCACCTAACCCTCTCATAAATTATGCACCTAATCAAGACATCTAACCCATGAATATATTGTCATAAATAAATGACATACATAAGCCATGCATATAAATAGCTATATGTTCATGCTCACCTAACCCATGCACATGAGAGACATAGCTAATACATGCACATAATCAACATGTTGTGCATACCTATCCCATATCCCATACATAACTAACAATATTTTTTTAAAATAATGCACATAATCAACATGTTGTGCATACCTATCCCATATCCCATACATAACTAACAATATTTTTTTAAAATAATGTTATCTTACTAATATTCAACATTCATTTTTTTTATTCCTCAAAGTTGCATATTACACAACATCTATATCTATAACATTTTAATTGGCTTAAAGATTTAGGTAAAACTAGAATTGTTAATAAGTGTTGGTGTACTACCTATGTGATTACAAATCAAGACTTCATAGAAATAATTTAATTTGATGTTATCCCAATCAATTGCTATGAGATTATATTCAATACTCCATATCAATATAACCATAAGTTAGTCTATGATAAAATGTCATTTCATACACTACAAAGGTAATACCTTCGACATATGTATCTCTTTGATATAACGATAAGTTATTCTATGATAAAATGGCATTTCCTACACTACAAAGGTAATACCTTAGATATATGTACCTATTTTTATCTCACGACATTAATTTTATTACAACAAATTATTAAACTAGTCAATCTACTACATAAGTGTATGTTTCTTTCCTTATTTTGTTTCCTTCCATATAAGGATTAGAAGCTATTAAAACTAATTCTTGATAAATTATCACTTACCTAATAACTTAGATATATATGTATCTCTTCTTAGATATATATATGTATCTAATAAGATATATGTATCTCTTATTATCTCTTCTTATCTAATAACTTAGATATATGTATCTCTTCTTATCTCACAATGTTGATTTTATTACAATAAATTAATAAACTAGTCAATCTACTATATAAGTGTATGTCTTTTTCCATATAAGTATTAGAAGCTATTAAAGCTAATTCATTCATTGATAAGTTATCCCCTACAACAATGAGAAAACATTCACATTTATCTAATGTGGATGTTCTTGAGAGGCCAGTTAAAAGTCTTTATCCTTTGTAGCTTATATCACATTTTATTAGCTTTTATATAGGATCTATTTTGAGTCAAATTGTATATAGTATTGGCATTAATAAATTATAAAAGTGAAATTTATATGTAAATAAATTAAGCACATAATTACACACTTAACTCACATATATAATTAATACATGTAAATGGTATACCTAACTCACCAATATTAGAGACAAACCTAATTTAAATAAATAAACAACATACTTAATCCACACATATAAATTATCCATCTAAAACACACATAAATGATTAATTTCAGGGATCTTCCTTCGAGCAAGGCTAAATCCTTAGAAAACTATTAAGAAACCTAGGAAAGTCAGGATCAACCTAAGCATAACTCTGTTTAGTCGGAGAGTGTGGAGTCATGAGGATTGGTTTACCTTTTAGGAACTATTTTTCAGCTTCCAAAGTTAAGACGTAATCTCTTCTCCCTCTGTGAGAAAACCAAAAATATGTTTGGTGTTTTAAGAAGGCAAAACTGAGGATAGAAAGGGGCGATGGAGAAAAGACTTGGAAATCGAAAAATAGGGGTCATGAATTAAACTCAACTCTTGGAACTCTTTCTAAGAGATGCTTTTTTCTTTTTATTTATTTCAATTACCTCTTATCTTATTCAAGGTGAAAATCTTAGGGCCTAAATTTTGAAATCATTCTCTTAGTGACCTATCACACCTACGAGATAATCACCACACTTTTTTATAAAAAACCTTTGTTTGAAAAAATAAAATAAACTTTTCTAGAATTCACATCTTTGCTTTACCATTTTCATTCCCTTTTGGAATAACAGAAAATCTTATCTATCACCTATTTTCGGCGAATTTATCTTCCGCTATAAGGTTGTCTATTAGAATCCTGTAAGGGAACAATACGAAGAGTATCAGGGATTTTATTAAGAATTTTGTATCCCTACTTCTTAGAAAAACATTTACCTTCTTCTTTTTTTTTTAATATTTACAAAATGCAAGTAGACTTACCAAAGAAATTATGAAAAAAGAATAAACAAACCGGTATATACAGTGGGAATTCTGGAAATCAACTATTCCATATAGTGTTTTAAATAACGCCCATTGACAGGGGCGTTCAGGATTTTACCGTCCAAATTTTCTAACAGAAACAATTTTTTTCCTTCAGGAGATGCAACCTTGAACGGTCTGTACCAGATGTGATTGAATTTACCATGTTTTGTCGAGTCTTCCTTCCTCGTATCCCATTTTAAAACCAAATCTCTGGGGAGAAAATCCCTGTCTTTGGCCTTACGATCGAATAGTGCTTTCATGTCGTCCTGGTATTTCTGCAACCTTTCGTCCACTTCAGCCCTATGTTGTTGGACTTCAATCAACTGATTTATCCTTCTTGTGACATGATTTGCTTCTTCCTTCTCATCTTGCCAAAGTTTTATTACAGGAAGTGCTAGATTTATAGGTAACATTACATCTATCCCGTATACCATTTGGAAAGGACAAGTTCCAATAGACTTGTTCGTGCCTATCTGATTTTCCCATAGAGTGTATTTTAAATGCACATGCCAGGATTTCTTGTTTTCACTCAACACTTTCTTAATTACATTGATTAATCTATTATTTGAAGACTCCACCAGCCCATTTCCCTGGGGTTAATACGCAGTGGAATGACCAAGAAAAATATTATATTTTTGGCAGAAACAGACCATAGCCATAGATTTAAAGGCCTGAGCGTTATTTGTGACTATCTTTCGGGGGCAGCCGAATCTAGATAAAATATTCTCTTCTAAAAAATCTAGTACCACCGAATCTGTAGTCTTTCTGGTTAGGATAGCCTCCACCCATTTGGTGAAGTAATCTGTTGTAGTTAGGATCCATCTATGTTGAGTGCTAGAATGAGGATTAATTTCGCCTATGAAATCTAATCCCCATTGCAAAAAAGAAGCTTCCGTTTTGACTGGAACCAATAACATCGTTGGGATATTATGCTTACCTGTGAACAATTGGCAAGGGTTGCAAGTTCGAACCTTGGCGTTGACATCCGAGAAAACTTTGGGCCAATAATACCCTGCCCTCAGGATCTTATAAGCCATTGCCCTCTAGGCGTGGTGTCCTCCACATACTCTGTGAAATTGGCTTATGACCTTTTATGTTTCTGATTTGACCAAACAAATCAACAGGAAGCCAAGTGGATCCTTCCAATACAATTATCTTTTGGATATACAGTATTTGACCGCATGCAACTTCAGTGTTCTGGCTTTGGATGGGGGTACTTCAAAGTCAACAAGTAGGACACTATGTGTTAGCGATAATTCTTGTCCTGGGATCGAGAGCATCCAGGTCTGTAGGTTGCATGAAGAACGCCCAAGCGTAGCACGTAAAGCCTCATTTCAAGCAAAAAATTGAGTGGGCGGATGAAATTATGTTGTCAGCGGCCCAGATCCGTCCATAGGAGCAGATCGACGGTCGACGGGAAATCGCGGTTAATGGAGTTGCGTCAGGATTAGCGTGATAGGTAGCATCTATATACATTCATGAAGGATCTCGACCATCCATCCAAAAGGACATGTGGTGCGCAATCATGTCATGTCGGCATTTGGGGATTCGAGGGGTAAGAGCTCCTCGTCATTTTACATCTCGAAACCCCGAACCCCGAAATTTCGATAAGCGCCCTTCAAAGTCGAGCCCACGGTCCTCGCGCTGGGTCACGTTGAGCGAGCCCAGGAATGGAGGTAGTCCCCTTTTGAAGACAAATCCATCTCGGTCGTTCATTTGAAGGACACATGGCACAAGATCTGAGCCACTGGTGGGGCCTTTCGAGATTTTCATAATGAAAGTGCCTACGTCATCTCAGCCGTCCATCCATCGATGAAACTCAAGTGCATTGGACTTAAAGGGGGCATGGATCTAGGCAGCTAGGATCTACACGCTCATATCTATGGTCAGGAGCGGATTCTGGAGGCCCCCCGCCATTCTACCTTTAAGCGGAGGGGGGGGTCTGGAATCGAGTGCGCAACTCTTAAAGGGTCAGGATCTTGGCACCTAAATCAATGGTTGAGGCTTCATTCCAGACCCCCCTTGCCTTTCTGCCTTTAATCGGGGGGGTCTGGAATCAAACACGCAACTCTTCAAAGGTCAAGATCGAAGCACCTAGATCAATAATGCTCAGGCCTTTCTGGCCCCCCTTTGCCATTATGTCTTTAATGAAAGGGGGGGGGGTCCAGAATGGTGTGTTATTATTTTGGGGTGCCTTGCATGTCATGTCACCTTTGGTATCATCCTCCCAGTCACCTCCTCTTGTACTCCCGCACTCCATGCTCCTTCCTCCTCTGTCCTATTCAAGCCACGTGGAATTCCTCAGCTAATGTCACAGCTCCCGTTTCTTCTCCATCACCTCCACAGTGTTCATGCCTTTAACCTCCATCACACCCTCATCCACATCATCCATAGGGGTCCCTCGCAGTAGTCCAACAAAGTAGCGTCTAAAGAAAGACCATTTGCCTGATCCAGGTGGCACCATTAGGGGACCTCCATGTCCCAGAAGGGTAAGTTGACCGAGGCCATCCCCGATCCCAAAAAACAGTTATTGCGGCAGTTGTTGTTGGTTGAACATCAACTCCGCCATAAAAGGAAGGTCCGACAAAGGACTAATTCACGTCGACTCACATGTAGAAGGACAATCTGAAATCTGATGGCATTTGTCATAGGTGCACGATCATCCCGAGTCTGCATGGGCAGGCTGTCAGAAGACATGCAGACACAATGTTTTTAATGCAGCGTCTTGTTTTTGCTTCTATGGTTGTTTTGAGTATATGTAGGCGTTTTCACCATTTTTGTAAGGATCGATGGTAGAGCACATCTCCCGATTGTAAAGTTTTAACAGATTCTAGCTCCATGGTTATGTATTGGTATGTAAGATTTCTTGTCTAATGACAGATAGTCTTCTTATTCCATCTGGTTTTCCTCTCATACTGAGAGAGCTCGTGATCGAGTGATTCGTGCGGATGGTTGCAATTATGTTATGATAAAGGATTTATTGTTGCATTGTTGTAATCTCCAGTTTTCTGCATTTGAATGTAAGAAGATCTTGCATTCAAATGTTTTCCTCTACAGTCTGTTAACCTGATGTTTACGACAGACCTTTGCATCTTTCTGATACAATTCTTCCCCCTACTCACCCTTACTACAACTCACTATATGAAGTTATCTAAGACCTCACTTGCCCATGCATGCTTGGCCTAGTTTCGGAGTTAGAACCACATTGTTGTGAGTTAACTTCCATTTGATCACCCCATTAAACGAATCGTGACGTAAACTGATGGGCATCGGGCTCTTCTCCTACTGCAATCTAGGGGTGACTTCCGTCGCCAACATTTCTGGCGCCGTTGTCAGGGATGAAGTTTAAGATTTTCCCTGGGCAGAACGACATTGAGCCTCTGATTTTGAAGGTGCATCAAACATTAGAGCCCTTCAAGATTGCTACTGTGGACCTGGTGACTCCACTATGGCGACTCCATTGTTTCCACTTCACTGTTTCAGCTGTGGCTACTATCGGCACACCTGAAAGCTGACCAAGAGGAGCTTTCTCGAGAAGGTTTTAGCAACTACTTTCTCAGTCTGAGAAGCTTCCTGGGATAACAACAACGTTAGGATCTGGCCTTTGATGGTGAACAAGGACTGGACACATTCGAAGCTGTGTATCTTTCACCTGTTTACTCCATGATGCAAGGATCGATTGGCGACTGCTCCTAATCCTTGAATCATGGAGTCACCAGGTGAAATATGCACAAGTTAGAACAACACAGGTTCAATATGGAGAAAATCCTTGCTTGCAGGTTCGCTCCTTTTAATTTTTCTGCTATTCCTGGTTTTCCTAATGTTGTCCCCTCTCCGAATGGGTGGGGTGATTATTTGCCCATATTTGGAATATGTGAAGAGGACAACCCTACTCGGCACCTCAGAGAGTTTCATGAACTCATGCGTCAGTGGGAGATACATCATGAGGATGTATTACTGAAGATGTTCATGTTCTCGTTAGCAGGGGATGCATGTAAATGGTATCATTATTTACCCCCTGCTAGAATTTCTTCACTCTCAGAGTTTCATGCATCTTTCATCACCTATTGTCAGGAGTTTTATCCCTCCAAGTTGATTTTTCATAACTGTGGTGAGGGATACCACAAATCTGTACAAAATGAAGCTATTTCTGACATAGGCTGTGAGGATGATCCTGATGACCTAGATCAGAAATCATTCCTTTCTCCTCCCCATTCATCTGCATCAGAGGAGTGTTATGGAAGTGATGAAAATCCCAGGGAGGAAGAAGACACCCTTAGCGAGCTGAGGGAACAGGTGAAGTATCTCTCTACTCAATTAGAAAGGTTGAAATTTGAAGACTATGCAGAGGATCTTCCAGTCTCTGAGGCAGATGTTCTAGATGGCTCTTTCGAGGAGATTATTGAAGATTTTGTAAACGCATTAACTTCTGGCCCTGATGAGCTTGCTGTCTCAGATCAATACGATGAAGAGGTAGTTGTGGAAGAGGATTGTTCTCTTTTCCTTCACGATATTTCCCATGATGTGTTTACATTTGGGGTCGAAACGGAGGAGCGGGGGATAGTTCCATTTCTGCAAATTAGAGAAGCTCTTCCCCCCCCCGACTTTGATGATTATCTGGAAGAGGAGCAGTAGAACCCCACTTCACCTTTTGCTGATTAGAAAGGCCAGCCTTTTTATGACAGCTATGAATCATGTTCTGAGCTGGAAACGCAGGACTTCCAAGAGCAGAGCTTTCCCACAGGTCCTGTTTATGACGATTATGAATCTGACTTGGGGGAGAGCCAAGAAGAGGAAAAAGAACCAGAGGAGCAGTATGCCCTTTATTTAGAACCAGTCAGTGAGCAGCCACCACCTGAGATCAATAAGCCCACTTCAGTTATTCACCTACCTGTGCTTATCAGAGATATTCGGCCACATGTGAACAACTATGTAGCAGAAGAGGCTGCCTGTCACCAATTTTTTGAAATTCGCTGCTCATTCTATGACCCTGTCAGCGAATACATGGAGTGGCATGTCCTTTATGCATTGGAGCTTCCCTATTCCATATCAACTTCACCCTGTGAGGAGAAGTTGAAGAGTGTAGTTGTTCTGTTGTCATGGTTACACTATCTGCTAGTGATCATTAACAGAAGGAAGGAGCTTCTATCCAGGAAGTTGCTTGAATGGATATGGTGGAAGTTTTCTTTCACCTAGCCCATGTAAAATATTTTATTAGCATTAGGACTGTATATAAATAAGCTCCTTTGAGCATGTAGCTTTATTTTGTTACTTTTATTTTTCGGCCTGTATTTTCAACAGTTGGATGTTTTGAGCCTGACTCCATAGCCCAATAGCAAGGCACTGAAGCTGCGGAATGAGTTCTTAGAGGATCACAGGGATGACTCTATCCCCCATGGAGCCTAATGTTAGTGACAATTCTTGTCCTGGGCTCGAGAGCATCCAGGTCTGCAGGTTGCATGAAGAACGCCCAAGCGTAGCACGTAAATCCCCGTTTCAGGCTAAAAATCGAGTGGGCAGATGAAATTATGTTGTCAGCAGCCCAAATCTGTCCATAGGAGCAGATCGACAGTCGACGGGAAATCGTGGTTAGCGGAGTTGCACCGGGATTAGCGCGATAGGTATCATCTATATACATTCATGAAGGATATCGACTGTCCATCCAAAAGGACACGTGGTGCGTGATCATGTCATGTCGGAATTCGGGGATTCGAGGGGTAAGAGATCCTCATCATTTTACATCTCGAAACCCCGAACCCCGAAATGTCGATAATTGCCCTTCAAATCCGAACCCATAGTCCTAGCGTTGGGTCACGTTGAGCGAGCCCGGGAACGGAGGT
>SNQJ01S0154436.1:24058-38834 GCA_010110895.2 Picea sitchensis
GTGTATGAGCCATTGATTAATTTCTGTATTGCTTAAGAATCTATATGCATTGCTTTACTTCGCAGGTTTAAAACTTACAGTAACAATATTTTATAACAACAACAAATATGATAGTGATCTAGGCTAAGTTAGGGTTAGTTTTAGTTAGTGAAAGCTAGAAATTTCAAGGTTTGAGTGTTGGTTTGATCTCTCTACAAAAAGAGTGTAAGGACTAGTGCCTTTTAAGGGTTATGGAGTCAAGAGTTCAACAAACATTCATTTGGAGTAAGCAACAAAATGATTATGTTATCCAAGTCAAAGATGGATCTTAGAGGAGTAGTAAATTAATTACTCTTGAGATTCAGCCTTTGGGGAGGTGAGCTACTAGATAGTAGGCACTTCTAGGCCCCAACGGTTTTCCTTGTTCTTAGATAGTTGAAGAAATATTTAAATGCAATTACAAGTGATCAAGACCTCTAAAGAGATATCACTTTAGAGCTTTAGAGGATTGTCAATATACACCAATTAGGATAAGTCTAGCAAATACAAAGTGAAGAAGTAGTAACTTAAGTTCTTCACTTCTAGGGTTTATCAAGCATGCAATTTCATAATCTTTATCATGAGCAAGAAAATATACCATAACCATTCAAAAGTAATGAAAAAAAGAAAATTTACTTACTTCACCAAGGATAAGCATGCATGAAAATACTAGATTACAATTTGACTTCACCAAAATTGATCGAAGTTGCAAGTAGATGACTCCAAAAGAGAGGTGTGCATCACAATTTCAGCCAATAAAACCCTAAGTAGAGCACCAATTTCAGTCCTCTTCCTCTTGTGAGAGGATTTATTATCCCCAAATGAGAGTACTTTATATCTATTTATACAAAACTTTGACCCTTAATTAATTTTAGGTCAAAATTAAGGCCGGCCTGGCCAATTTACATTAAAATCCAAATTTTACATAAATAAAATTAATTATCATCTAAAGACACCTTCAAGGGTGATGCTAAGGCCCTAAGTTGGAACGTTGGGCCTAGAATGGAGAACGCTTGGCCTCTAGAGGCCCCAAATGATGCCCACACATGCCACCAAGCTCACAACTACCTCCAAAATGAAAACCCTAGCTCTGGGTGGTTTCCAGGGTCATGATGGTGACGTTCTGGGCCTTCAAGGGACAACGTCCATGTGGAAGAGCAAGATCCCCCTGAGTCTAGGTCTATTAGGGTGCCTCCAAAGGCAACACCCTTCTTTCTTCCTAGTGCAAATATTTAATGTCTTATTTCCATTGGTTGGGGTTACAACATCCATCTGTGGGATTTAAGCCCCCGTGAAGGTCCGAGCTAATCATTCCCTCACATGTACCTATCCATCGGGTAAGGTCCTACAACAAAAAAAAGTATGCCCTCTAGGGGTTCATAAGTCACAGGTATCATAGCATGTAAATCACATCCAATAATTAAATTACCCAAACATGTGCATCAAACCCCCCTTAACCCAGACAAATGCTCAAAGACGTTATGCAATTTGACAAGTTAGGTTTGGAGAAGGTCTCCGGGTGTCCTATTGGGCCAACCTACCTTAATTTTGTGGTGTTTCCAAGGTGGGAGCCAATCCAGGTCATGTAAGTGTATGAGGTGGCATGGGGTAAGTGTTTGGGCATGGGGCACATTAATAACAGAGAAATGTAAGTCTTACTTGTGGGTGCCTTTGTAGAGGGCGAGTTGCACCTTCTCATAAATGCTATTGTTTCCTAGCCCATTCATTGCCTTTTACTCTTAACTTTATTTCTTTTGATCTTTTTGCTTTTGTGCTTCAAGGGAATAGTTGAGGGCCACTATCCTGGCTTGCTGACTAGAGGTGACAGTGCTATCCACAAACATTTCACGGATATGATAAGGCTGGCTCGTGATGAGACCCCCTTTCTCTTACCTATGCCACCAAGAGTCACTACCCTGGTTTGGTGACCAGATAGGTGGTAGTGTCATACCACTACATTCCCATGGTCATAATAGGTTGACTCGTGATGAGACCTCCTATCCACCAACTAGTACCTTGAATGTTTATGTATCTTATGGGTTCCCTTTTCTTACTAAGAATCTTTTTACTGCTTTCTCGGGAATCCCTGAGCGAATAATCTCAAAGGTTTCAATAGGATTTTAACTCTTTCCAACTACTTTTACCCTCTGGGCCTTTAGCCCCTTCTTCCCACAAGGTAAGGTACAACCCTTCCTAGCGTGGCCAATCTAAATTCCCAAACAAAGGTAAGGGGGAAATGCGAGGAATAAAGATGAAAAGTGGTAAGTATGGAGGGAATGGACGATGACCTTTCACAGACCCACCCAATGGAAACCCATCCTATAGGGATATCAACTTACTAGGGCACAATGTCACCCTTCCAGGTATGAACAAGTCAAAGAGCATAATTTCCAAGCAAACGTTATGAAATGAAGGATAATTCAATGCAACATATTCAAGTTCTTCAAGAATCAAAGTAACACATACCATGATAACCAGACTCATTACGTCATGGAGCAAGACTTACTTCTACTTCAGGAACAAGTTGGTGGGATGGATACTACTTCTGCTGATAAATGGACTACATTGAAGAAAAGAGGGGCCCTCCGGGGCCATGCTCAAGTCGTCCGAATCTCGGTACTCCATGTCTAAGACCCGCGAGCCTCGAGATGTGATTGCCTTAGTTATCCCTAGGGTAGGGGATAACACTCCTATTGTATTTGATCATGCAAAAACCCTAAAAGAGTATTATTATATTGTATTGGTAAAGTCGACCCCATTGTGACCTTTATTGTAAAATAAAGTCAAACTGTCAAGTCGGCCCTTATTGTGGCTAATGTAAAATATAACTAAGAGACAATTGTCAAGTCAGCCCTAGCAATTAAAAGGGCAAGTCACTTGTGTATAAATAGAGAGGCTAGATGCCTCATTTACACACTCATCTCACTCAAGCATAAGAGAGATAAAGGTGCACAAGTTTTGGAAAGAGGGGGTGACATAGAAAAAGGATTGTATGTTTTTTGTCTTGGTATTGTTCTTGGTTGAAGAATCTATTTAGAATAAGTTGTTGGGTTTTCTTCCCCTAGAGGGTTTCCTAGGATAATCTTTGTGTCTATCTTGTTTATGTGATTGTCTCTCTTTCAATGATCTTGTATATGCAGTTAATGTGCTAAATAATTGTAATAACAAAAGAATAACCGTAATTGTTAGCTGCATATGTAAATTATAAACATGGTATGAGAGCAGGCCTAAAAGATACCAAATCATAGTTTATAAAGACTTGGCTAGCCTTGGTGCACCCTCTCCAAGATTCAGTGTTTAGTTTTGTAGCGACTCCAGAATTAGGGTTTCTGCATAAACCCTAAGAGTGATGTTTTACCCTTTGTTGGAGGACGTTGGTGAATCTAAGATCACTTAGGAACTCGCCCAAGCAAGGTGCATCATTTCCCTAGACCAAAATTCAAAAATTCAAAATTTGAAAAATTAGGGTTTCCTCATAAACCCTAGATCTGGACGTCTGGTTGCAGCTGTTGAAGTTCTTGTGAAAAAATTCATCTTGGTTCAACAAAACCCTCTGGTAAGGTCTAGATCCATATCTTGAAAAGTTATTTGTTGTTTACTTGTTCCAGGTAGGATGACTACCAGTTTTAGGCTTGATGGATAGCTTGAAGGATCCAATGACCTCCAAACGTGGAAATACATTCTAGAACATAATGATCTCATAAGATCTAAAGATCCAGAGGGAGAAAGTGATAATGAATCAAATATTTTAATTTCATCCCTTTCAGAAACTGTGACTCATGGACGTGACACTTGGCTCATTGATAGTGGTGCTTCTAAGCACATGACATGATATCGATACTCTCTGTCAAATTTGATCAAGAAGGAATCACCTCATAAAGTGAAACTTGGAGATGATTATCAATATCCTATCAAAGGCGTAGGAGAAGCTTCCTTTAAGTTGGATTCCGAGAAATTGATGAAGATAAAAGATGTTTTACTCGTACTTGGGTTAAGGAAGAATCTCCTCTCTATTTCGGCTCTAGAAGAGAAGGGTTTCAAAATTTCATTTGTCGATGAAGAATTTCTAATGTGGCCAAAAGGGAAATCCTTCAATGATGCAATTGTGATTGGTGTCCAAGATGGAGGCTTATACAAGTTGAAAGCACACTCAGAGACAACCTTGGTTCACAACACTGTAAACCCATGTGAGTTATGGCACATAAGACTCTTTCATCTACACTATAAGGCATTATAGATCGTGAGCAAGATGGTGACATGACTACCTGAGATCCAAGTGGACCATGAAGGCATATGCAAGGGATGTGCAGAAGGAAAGAGCATGAAGAGCCCATTTCCAAGAAGTGAAAGAAAAGCCAAAGGTGTATTGGAAATTATACACTCAGACGTATGTGGACCTATGTCCACCTCTTCATCTAATGGGTATGTATACTATGTCTCCTTCATTGATGAATTTTCACGCAAAGCTTGGATTTTTTCTTGAATGAAAAAGGTGAAGTGTTTAGAAAACTTAAGGAATTCAAGACCCTCATAGAAAATCTCTCTGAAAATAGGATTAAGGTCTTGAGGTTAGACAATGGTGGAGAATTCATATCAGATGAATTCAAGGCATTCTATGGGGAAGTTGGGATTAAGAGGGAGATATCTATTCCATACAACCCTCAAAAAAATGGTGTGGCAGAAAGAAAGAGCCAAACTATAATGAAAGAAGTGAAGGCCATGCTTCATGATCAGAACTTACTAAAACATCTATGGGAAGAAGCAACAAGGAATTTAGTGTATGTGTAGAATAGAACACCCCATCGTGTTCTTGGGAGTAAGACCCCAAAAGAAATGTTCAGAGGAGAGAAGCCAAAAGTCAGCCACCTGAGAATATTTGGCTGTCTAGAATATGTATATGTTCCCAAGGACAAAAGATCCAAATTGGACCCTTCAGGAAAGAAGGGCATATTTTTCGGTTACAGTGAAACATCGAAGGCATACAAAGTTTACATCCCTAGTCAGAAGCAGGTTGAGATTAGTAGAGATGTTACCTTCGATGAGGATGCAACATTAAAAAATTCAAGGAAGTGTCATACATATGTAGACCATAATGAAGAATCGATAGCTCTAAGAGTTGCAGACACAAGAATTGATATTGTACATGAAGAGCATGATATAGAATATCATGACATGGTAGAGCCACAAAGACCTACAGATCCACCTAGAGGAAATAAGAGGCCATCTTGGGCCTGTGATATTATACAAG
Source organism: Picea sitchensis (assembly GCA_010110895.2). Taxonomy (NCBI): domain Eukaryota; kingdom Viridiplantae; phylum Streptophyta; class Pinopsida; order Pinales; family Pinaceae; genus Picea; species Picea sitchensis. The sequence goes on from SNQJ01S0154436.1 coordinate 29,325, forward strand.
ATGCAGAAAAATAAAGTGCTCCAGAAGGAACTTGTAGTGAAAGAAAGAAACCAAAACCTTATTCCAGTTACGTGGCACTCCTTAGTGATATTATTGATACAAAACCTACATGTTATGAAAAGGTTGTAGAAAACAAGGAATGGAAGGATGCCATGATTGAAGAGTACCAATCCATTTTGAAAAATCATTTTTGGGATGTGGTTCCAAGACCACAAGAGAAATCAATTGTAAGCTCAAAATGGATTTACAAAATAAAGCATGAAATATATGACAGTATTGAAAAGTACAAGGCAAGGTTTGTGGCGTGAGGATTCTCCTAGAAAGAAGGCACTGATTATGAGGAGAATTTTTCTCCTGTAGCAAGATACACTTCCATTAGGACTGTACTTGCGATAACTGCAGTAAAGAAATGGAAGATACACTAGATGGACATGAAGACAACTTTCCTGAATGGTGAGATAGAAGAGGAAATGTATGTGGAGCATCCACAAGGTTTTGAGACACACGACAGACAATCACATTTGTGTAGTCTAAAGAAAAACTTGTATGGTTTGAAGCAATCCCCCAGGACTTGGTACAGGATAATGGATAACTTTCTGATGAGTTTGGGCTTTATCAAGAGTAAAGCAGATCCCAACATGTACTACAAGGTTGAGGATGGAAATCCAGTAATACTATTTCTATACGTAGATGACTTGTTTCTGACAGGAGAAGAGAAGCCCATCGTTGAGAGCAAGAGGAAGCTTGTCGCAGAATTCGAGATGAAAGATCTAGGAATAATGCACTACTTCCTAGGTCTATAGGTATGGAAAAGACAAATGATATTTTCCTAAACCAAGGAAAATATACAATAGAGATTCTAAAGAGGTTCGATATGATGGATTGCAAGGCCATGCTTATGCCCATGGTGACAAATCTGAAGTTTCTAAGTGATACATCTTCAGAAACAATTGATGTCACCTTGTATAGATAGATGATCGGATCATTGATGTATTTGACAAACACAAGACCAAACATATGTTTTGTGGTGAACACCTTGAGTCAGTATATGGTTGAGCCAAGACATGTTCACATGATTGCGACAAAACAAATATTGAGGTACCTAAAGGGTACAATTTATTATGGTCTCAGATATACCTCAGATAAGGAGATAAGCCTACATGGCTATGCTGATTCAGATTGGGCCGGTAGTGTAGCAGATTGGAAAAGTACATCCGGGTGTTGCTTCAGTCTAGGATCAGCTGTGATTGCATGGTTCAATAGGAAACAAACCGGTGTGGCACTCAGTACTGACGAAGCAAAATATATTGCAGCATGCTTAGCCAACAAAGAAGCAGTGTAGCTCAGAAAGTTGCTTGCAGGGCTATTTGATCTCGAATTAGAGACAACTTGCATTTTATGTGACAACCAGAGTTGTATGAAGTTGTCAGAGAACCTTGTGTTTCATGACAAGTCAAAACACATTGAGATCAAATACCACTATGTCCAGGACATGGTATAAAAGGGAGCAGTAAGAATCTAGTATATTTCCACTGACGAACAAGTAGTAGATGTGTTGACCAAGCCCCTGTCCAGAGTTAAGTTCGAGTATTTCAAAGACAAGCTTGGAGTGATCCAGAAAGACTTCTCCAATAGTGAGAAGTGATTATTTTCTCCAGTAGTGAGATGTGATCCCTAGTAGAGGGAAGTGATGTGATCCCCAGTAGAGGGAAGTGATGAGATCCCCAGTAGATGGAAGTGATGTGATCCCCAGAGGGAAGTGATGAGATCCTCAGTAGAGGAATCTACCCCAGTGCAGGTTGGTACTCCAACGCAGGCTGGTACGCTACCCTAGCATAAGTTGGTACTCCAACACAGGCTGGTACGCTACCCCAACGCAAGCTGATATGCTACCCCAATGCAGCTTGGTACTCCAACATAGGCTGGTACGCTACCCCAACGTAGGTTGGTACTCCAATGTAGGCTGGTACGCTACCCCAACACAAGTTGGTACTCCAACGCAGGATGGTACGCTACCCCAACGTTGGTTGGTACTCCAATGCAAGCCGGTATGATACCCCAACGTAGGTTGGTACTCCAACACACTCTGGTATGCTACCCCAACGTAGGTTGGTACTCCAACGTAGATTGGTATGTTACTCCAGTACAAAAAACTAGTGAAAGTGCATAACTTCTTATGATATATAGATTCATGAAATTCAACAAGACAATGGCTGAAGTGTATAGACATGAAAAAGCATATTGTTCTTGAAGAATACCTTCCTAGATAAGAGGTAGTGTTGAAGAATATGTCGCTGCAGAAAATATTCTCCTATTGTATTTGATCATGCGAAAACCCTAAAAGAATATTGTTATATTGTAATGGTAATGTCAACCCCATTGTGGATTTTATTGTAAAATAAAGTCAAATTGTAAAGTCGGCCCCTATTGTGGATAATGTAAAATATAATTAAGAGGCAGTTGTCAAGTCGTCCCTAGCAGTTAAAAGGGAAAGTCACTTGTGTATAAATAGAGAGGCTAGACGCCTCATTTACACACTCATCTCACTCAAGCATAAGAGAGAGAAAGGTGCTCAATTTTTGAAGAGAGGGGGTGATGCAACAAAATGACTATCCATTTTCTGTCTTGGTATTGTTCTTGGTCAAAGAATCTATTTAGAAGTTGTTGGGTTTTATTCCCCTAGAGGGTTTCCTAGGAAAATCTTTGTGTCTATCTTGTTTATGTGATTGTCTCTCTTTTGGTGATCTTGTATATGCAGTTAATGTGCTAAATAATTGTGATAACAAAAGAAGAACTGTAATTGTTAGTTGCATAAGTAAATTATCAACAAATATAAGGCTTTGGATGTGGCTTGCCTCTATAGGAATTGACAATAAACAACATCATGATTTGGCTTTTGGTGATAATGGAACCATCATGAAGGATGGAAATATTTAGGGTGGTTTCTAGGTATACTAGAATTACATGCTCGAGGTGCACAAGGGTTTAGGGGACGTAAGGAATTATGGTTAGAGCTAGGGTTACGAAATGAAAGGGAGCAAAATGAGGTCCTTTGTCAAATTTGTGTTCGATGGCTAGGGCACATTGGAAGGCTTGGTCCAAAGTGGTGCTCTCAAATAGACACACTTCATTACGAAAAATAGTAAGCAAATCACAACTGAATTTAAGCACAAGTACTTGTTCAGGGTCTCTGATTTGAAGTTGGAGGTGGAGCTTGGTGAATACCTCGATAAACTACTAAACAATTTGACTTGAATATTAATGTAATTGCAACCACTTTCACATCAAGTTAGATAAATAACCTAGAGGATAAAAATGTCTTCTCAAGGCCAGACACAAGGTGTCCCATGTGGTGACATGAGTAGGAGTGTCGTTGGTATCCCATTTTTCATCATAAGGGGACTTTTGAGGTAAAAAATGGGCCTCAAAACAAAAAATGTAGTATCAAAATCAACTTTAAAAGAACCAATTGGATTCAAGATGATGATGTCAACCATAAAGGTAAATATTTTTGGAGGGAAAGGAAGAAAACTACTTTTTTAATCGTATTTTCAACTTATCTCCTTATAGGTTTACACAAATTTCAAGTGTAGGCGCTCTTTGGATGCAAACTTTTAATAGTTTTGCGTCCAACGAGTGCCTACACTTGAAATTTGAGTAAACCTATAAGGATATAAGTTGAAAATACGATTAAAAAAGTAGTTTTCTTCCTTTCCCTTTGAAAATTCATAACTCTTATTTTATTATTTTAACTATTAATTTATTATTTTCCTTAGGAGGCCCATTTTAGACCTCAAATTTCCCCTAATCAATTAGTTCCACATATAGCTCAATATAAATTTGGTGAGACTACCGCTAGGCTTGAGCAAGGCCCTATAAATGGTTACCCGTAAGAAGGAGGCACTAGTCTTTTGTCTTCTCTAGGCATGTTTGGAAGTAGGCAATAATACTACAAATATTGGAATCCAAAACATCTCCATGCATTTGGCCACCATATTCGAGTATTGAGATTCTAGTGTATAATTGGAATGTACACGTGGAAGCCCTATGTTGATGTCTTAGTGCTTCAGTAAGAGTGCTAGTCAATTCCTTCACCATATTGGAGAGACCGAGTTCTTCATCCTTCAATGAAAGGGTGTTGTGAGGAATGATTTAGAGCTAGATGATGTTGTAGAGGGTAAGAGATGAAGATAAGTGTAGTGCAAACCCTAGGTGAATGATTTGGCCAAGCTTAATTCCAATAATGACGTATGAGATCTAAACCAAGGCCACAAAGGACACTGGCCATAGAGAGATGTGCATTAGAGGAATGTGTTGAAAAATAGATGAGGAAAGGGGGCATAACATAAGAGGAATGTTGGGTGGGAGGTAAGCATCCCAATAAAAAACTCAAAAATGAGATAGATCTAGATGCATAGAGATCCTAGGGAACCATATGGAGAGGTGTGTCGAATATTAGATTATTGGGTGCAACTAATGGCTAAGAGAATGAGAACCCAAAGTTGGAAAGTTTTTGGATGGGCTAGAGACAAGCGAATGAGAACTATGAAGAGGACGTGTAGGGTGGGATGATGGCCTATAGAAAACCTAATGCATGTAAAAATAGAAAGCCTAGAACTTACTACTATGATACCAGATGATACGACACAAAAGTGTTTGACTCAAGTTGTCTATATTGCTGGACCAAGTCAAAATCAATTCCAAAGATGCATGTCACTCAAGAATATGAAATAAATAATGTTACATGTTTATGCACATAGCTCAAGGTTGGAAAAAGATTCTTCTAAAATAACTGCCCAACTAGCACATCAAAACTAATATTAAAAGCATGGGTATCTCTTAGAATGTTACACCCTCAAGGGAGGAGAAATCCTTGTCTTCTGAGCTGGCTAGTTGAGCAAGCTAGTTGGATGAGTTGGTTGAGTGTTACTAGGTCTCTTTCCTCCTTGGACATTGTTCTAAGTGACCATGCCCTTGTTCCATATCAACCACTACCTTGCAAAATAAAATTATCTAGATATATTTAGAAGAGAGATATTTGATGTATACACATGATATAAAAACTATTATAGATAAAAATAAAAATAAAAAGATATTAGATTTACACATGAATACAAATACTTTAAATATGATTTTTACGTAAAATATTGTTCAATGTGAATATAAATATCTGAATTGCATTGAAAGGGGTTTCAATAACTTATAAGTATGGGACACATGTTGTTATAGGTAACGACTTAGACCATATATTTGAGCCTCTACAATCTAGTATGTGGAGATGTCGTCACGTGGGCAAAGCTTCGGTCATATATTTGTGTCTAAAGACTCTTCTACAACCTAGTATGGGAAATATGTTGACAAGTGGCTAATTTTTTGTCATTGCATCAAGAGGCGCTTTCTACAACACAGTGAGAGGGAGATGTGTAATTCCTTATATGCTCAACATGGAGTTGACATGTGGCATTTAAAAAATAATATTAATAACAAAACAAATTTCAATGTTGGCCATAAATAAAATACTTCAATGTTCAACATAAAATAACTAAAATTGTATTCTTAAATATCTCTCCATAAGTAATGAGTTTTAAAGAGTTGAGTAAGAATAAAATAAGTGTAAATCCATTTTAAATGATGAAAAACTTTACATCCCAAGAGATTTGATCCTTCTTATGAATTTATCGTGAAACATATAATCAAGAATTATATTTTTACATATTCATATCTCCTTTTAAATTTCATTGATTTTAAAGACACTAGAGAATATCCATTTTAAATAATAAAAAACTACACTTCATAAAATTTGATATCTAAGTACACTTGATAAATATAAATTTAGATGAATTAATTATTAATCATTAGTTTTATTAATAATAACAACTCAAATGCACTCAAATAAATAACTAAAATTTAGAAGTTAGAAAAACTAAAAATAATGTATTATTAACTTTTCACTACATATGGAGGGAACACTATTTAGTGTAGATCTTGATTCACCGAAAGGATTTCGTGGACACTAGTTCACGTAAGTAGCTTTTCTCTTTTTAGAGTTTGAACTTATCCTCCTCAAATATCCACATATTTAAGCATATTTGATGTTTTTGCACGTGGGAAACAATTCAATTATGAAATAATTGTCATAATTGTTTTAAAGTTACAATCCATCACTTATTGGATGGTTCTTATATCCAATATTTTAGAAAATATTGTTTACTTGAAAATATTTTATATTTATTTACTTGAAAATATCTCATATTTATTTTATATTTGTTTATTTGAAAATATCTCATATTTATAAGGATAGATAATTTATGGTATCATTATAACATAAAGATGTGTAATTCTTCACGTTTTTTTTTTTTAAAGTGTTTTTTTTTAAAGTGTGTACGTGTGGAAGGAATTACACATCTCCCTCATAATGAGCATCTTAACATTAAAATGTTTTAACCATGAGAATTTTTTTACTTTCAATTGCTTGCGTGTTTAAAGTTGATATTGAAATATTTTACTTGAGTGGACATTGAAATATTTTATTTATGGCCCACATTGAATTTTTTTTTTTTAAATGACACATGTCAACTTCAACTGAAGGAATTACACATCTCCTCATAAGTTGTTGTAGAGAGTGCCTTTTGATACAATAAGAAACATTTTATTTATGACAAACATTTTTTAATTACTAACGCAAAAAGCACCTATAAACGAAATAAAAATTACATGCTAAAAAGCACCAAGGAAAATTAAATTCTTTGAGGTGAACTTTTTATTGAAAAATCTTGAAGAAAGATTTTCACTTTGAGATATATATATATATATATGACATCGTTAAATTTATTAAAATATTTTGATAAAAGGGGTTATATAACTTTTTATTAATTAATATAGGTTATCTAGTAAATAATTTTTAATTATACCATATTTATTATACCTGCAGTGAGCAATGTATATAACAATCGATTCAATGTTGAACAACTATTACTATGATCGTTGATCATAATTTTTTGCATTTCTGCAAAGTTTTACATTAGATAAATCATTATATATATATATATATATTTTTTTTTTCTGAAATATTAAATAATATTTATTTATTTTTCTATTGGTCCATTCACTTCATCTCTTATTCTAACATAGGTGGCATTGTGCTAATTACTTACGGTGTAATGGGATTGGATATCCACTGAATGGACAAGTGGTGTGAATCATGATGTTCTAGATGATCAACTGGACAATTGCATCGTACCTGTATGACTGCTGATGATGTGGCTTCCACAAGACAACCTACATTTATGATGTGTGACTGCAGATCGATGTTGCAACAACGACAAATACAAACTTCATGTCGTCTGCGTGCAACACACAGAATATACCAAGCGAGAATTTTTTCTTCAACAATCTAAGAGCATTGCTCGCAAATCTGAAGCAAAACATTGTCTTCAATGGATACGACTACAAGAAATCGCATGCAAGAAGTCGGGGAGCACCCACTACATACAGTTCGCAATATGCAAACAGTCAATCTCTCAATTTGATTTCATTGCCTGCCTTTCTAACTTGGTTTGCTCTCTATAAATCCTAAAAGCTACACAAAAATTCCAAATATTTGATCTAAGGCAGTAATTCCAAAGTATTTTCTCCAAAACAGTAAGAGATGGTATATCGCTTGTACAACACAATCATGGTCCCAATGGACGTGGATTTTAGTAACACAACCTGTAATAACTTCCTGCGTATAAATTTCTTGAGTGAAGATATAAAACACTTATATATTAAATTCTTTGTAATAAAACAATAACGACTGACATCCTATATCCTTATTATCCCTTGGGGCGAGGTAGGAATCAAGTTGGTATTGTGTTGAATGAAAAAAATAAGATTTTTGAAGTTTGACATAGAAAGCAGTGAGTAATAATTTTTATATTATTGTAAATCTTGTTTATAAATTATTTATATATTTTCGGCAGAAGTTTTGAGCTCTTTATCGCTTGCCTCTGGATCAATGCAACAATTTTAGCAAAGATATCAAACTTTGATGGTTATGTACTAAAACCTGCATAATGTTCACTCTATTGGTTTGTGAGGAAGATTAATATATCCTTCCACAAAACCTACCAGCTATTAGACTCCTAGATGTGGTTTTTTACTCCTTTATGGGTTTACCTTTGATATTAGCTTCTTTCGAGGACATTTTTCTTGGATAGCTGCCTATGAGAAGCCCTACACATAACTATTGTTGATTTCTCTATCACCTCTAAAAAACTTTGCACATAATTATTGATTGATTGTCGCAGAGCTTGACAAGGTTTTGCAGAATTTGGGCACATATCAATGCATGACTGCAATATTTCACAATGTAAGTTACTCCATTCTACAAAATGAATATAAACACCAATGATTATAAACCAACATGAAGTAACTAACATTTCCATTTAGTGAAAAAACATCAACTCAATCCTTACATTTTTAGAACATGAAGTGGGAGGGAAAATTTAGGAAGCAAGCATATGTACATGAATTCCAAAATGAGTTAAATTATACAAAGTATTCTCATATCCTGCCCACTGATAATCTGAATATGTAAAGTCAAATGATTTAGTTTACAGGGATCCAAATAATTCACTGCTTTCCCCTTGCTGAGACCACTCTGGAATCTCTAAATCTTGCAATAACACACCGAGATGGACTCTCAAAGACTACTACAATGGACCCACACATCCTTTCTCTATGAATGGATTGCATGTGCGCCACATATGTGCATGTCCTTGCGTTTTGGTAGTGTTCGTTCGGTAGTTGGAAATTGGTTTTAAGAAGCGTTCAAACTGTTGACACGAAGATTAATTTTTTCCACCCTTTAAAAATGAAGCTTCATCTTTTCCTGAGCCATGTAGCCGCCCTTAATCCAAAATAGAAAGGAGTCAGAATCACCTATTCCTTTTTGGGTTTCGAAATTCGGTTCCTCTCGTGGTGTGATCTTCAACTATCCCTTTTTCCCGATGCCGAAATCCTGAAGCCATTTCAAAATATTAAGAAATATAAAGTAAAAAGGGGGAAGAAATGAATGTTACTTTTTCCATTGTTTACCACAAAGCACTCTTTAATTCGTAATTAATCAAATCCCTAAACACAATTATCTCTCCCTTAGTCTTTCGCGATTCGGTTTTGTCTCTGCTAAAGCGTTGTCAAACTATTCTCCTTCGAACTCCCGGTCCTCGATTTTCCGAAAAGTAAAAATTAAAAAGTAATTGTCCACTAATCATGATTAATTATTTTTTTTTAATATGAATGATTAGCGCCTCGCTAATCCCATCGCAATTTCGCGATCCAGGGTTTACTTGTGACATATCCCCTGACGACAAGATCTCCGAAGTTTCGAAATGCGAAATCGTGTTTTCTTTAAACAAACCCTAAGATTAAAAGATTAAGCTGTTTTCAAAACATGATTAATGATGACTAAGCTGCTTTTCGCTTTTCGGGAATTAATGAAGGCAGTGATTTTCAGATTTTCAGTTTCGA
>SNQJ01S0154437.1:7659-17832 GCA_010110895.2 Picea sitchensis
TGATACACGGAAAGACTTGTTGTAAAGGGGTTTGCACAAAAGAAATGTATAGATTTTGATGAAATATTTTCTCTTCTTGTTAAGATGACTTCAATTAGTATTATATTAAGTCTTGTGACAATAGAAGATTTTCATCTTGAATATTTAGATGTAAAAACAACTTTTCTCCATGGGGATTTGGAGGAAGAGATTTATATGCAGCAACCACAGGGGTATGAGGTCAAAGGGAAGGATAATTTTGTACGCAAGTTGAAGAAGAGATTGAATGGCCTAAAGCAAGATCCAAGAAAGTGGTATTTGAATTTTGACAGGTTTATGATACAACAAGGTTATAGTAGATGTCATTATGATCAATGTGTTTATTTTAAAAGGCTAATAAATGGAAGTTATATTATCTTGATATTGTATGTAGATGACATGATTTTTGCAGGGTCTAATATATAGGATATAAATGTGCTTAAGAAGAAATTAGCTAATTCATTTGTGATGAAGAATTTGGGTGCTGCAAAGAAAACACTTGGTATGAGAATAACAAGAGACAAGAAAAATCACAAATTGACACTGTCTTAGGGTGAGTACATAGAGAAGGTGTTGGAGAGGTTTAGCATAAAGAATGCAAAACTAGTTAGTACGCCTTTGGCCAACCATTTCGAAATAATTAAGGAAATGAGTCCCAACACATAGGAGGAGATATAATACATGTTCAAGGTCCCTTATTCATCAACAATTGGCAGCTTGATGTATGCAATGGTTTGCACAAGACCAAATATTGCACATGCAGTGGGAGTTGTGAGCAGGTATATGAACAATCCAAGTAAAGAACATTGGGAGGTAGTAAAGTGGATTCTTAGGTATTAGAGAGGTACTCCTACTCATTTATTATGTTTTGAAGGTTCAAACATTGTTCTACAATAATATGTTGATTCATATATAGAAGGTGATAAAGATAGCAGGAGGAGCACCATAGGGTACGTTTTTATTGTAGGTGGAACATAAGTAAGTTGGATGTCGAAACTGAAAAAGATTGTTGAACTTTCAATAACAGAGGTAGAGTATGTTGCTGCTATAGAGGCTAGTAAAGAAATGGTTTAGTTACATAGGTTTATGGAGGAATTGGGAAATAAAAAAGAGAATAGCAGGTTGTACTAAGATAGTGAGAGTTTCATTCATCTTTCTAAGAACTCAACCTTCCATTCAAATACTAAGAATATAAATCTCAGTTACCATTTCATGTGATCCATCTTGGAAGATGGACATTTGATGTTGGAAAAGATACACACTAGCCAGAATCATGCAGACATGTTAACTAAGGGAGTAACTAGGGAGAAACTAAGTTATGTCTTAGTTCTAGTTGGTCTTCAAGCATGAAGGTAAATATGAGAAATTTTCCAGGTCCAAGAAGGATCATAGTCCAGTAGATACGAAAACGATGGAGTTGTTGTGATCAGTCTCCATGTGAGAGATTCTTGGTTATGGATTCTGATTATCATCCTAATTCAGACGTATTTTTTTCAGCCATGTTTATACCCCATGAAGACTTTATAACTCAGAAGAATGTACACTCCTCAACATGGAGGAGTGAAGGGGGAATATGGGGGAAAGTGCCCCCCCGACGAGTTTTTGGAGGACAATGTTCCTCAATGGGGGTTTGGGGTGAATCCCCTGAAGGAAAAATAGGATTATAAACATATATTGTAATTTCATAGTAAATCTGGAGCGTTCATTATAAGGTTCCAGATCTAATGGTAGAAGTTATGTTAGGGTTTTTTCCTCTAGAAGGAAACCCTCTTTTATAAGGGAAACATTTCAAAGGAGAAAAGGACTAAGTAAGGAAATTCAAGAAGAAAATACAATCAAAGGAAAACGACTAAGGATGGGTGTATGTGTATTAATGTTGATCGAAAAATGTGGATCGAAATTTTTCTCTAACTATGGGAGAGTGACCCCCTGTGGGTTGTTAAAAATCAAATATCTTCTTCGATATGGAAAATGGTGTCAAAAAGAAAAGAAAAATAGAAACGAAAAGATAATAGACTAATAGGGGATATGAAAAGGAGTACCAAGAATAACTATATATAGACTTTGAGTAGGGGATTTTAATGGAAGAAATGTTTAATATACTTACCATTTATAGGAAATGTTTGAATAATTCATTTCATATCCTTTAGAAGGTATGAATTGTAACGAACAACCTTCTCAATCTGATATGGGCGAATAAAGAGATATTCAAATTTTTTCTTGAAAGATCGTTTTTCTTTTGCAATGTTGCACAACAAAACGAGTTGATCCTTTTGAAAATCCTTTAAAGTAGGACTCTTGTCAAAGTATTGTTTGACTGCTTGTTTTATTTTTTTCATTTCTAATATTGTATGTTCCATTTGATCTTCCAATTGTAGGAGTTCATTATATTTTTGTTTCATTGGTGATTGTTCTTCTTCATTTTCATAATTTGCAATAAGTGTGAGGGCATTCAATTATAAATGGAGCGGTAGTATTGCTTCTTTTCCATACACTAAATTATAAGAGGAGTAAGACAACATGCTCATAGTGCATCTATCAACTTCTTATTCCAATTATTTTGGTTTTCCTCAATTATCTTATTAATAATTTTAATTAATGTTTTGTTTGTTNGGTAGTATTGCTTCTTTTCCATACACTAAATTATAAGAGGAGTAAGACAACATGCTCATAGTGCATCTATCAACTTCTTATTCCAATTATTTTGGTTTTCCTCAATTATCTTATTAATAATTTTAATTAATGTTTTGTTTGTTGATTATTCCAAACCATTTTCTTGTGTATAATAATTGGATGATTTCTCCATGATAATTTCATATTCTCCACATATGTTTGTAAATTTTGACCCAATGAAGATTGAACCATTGTTTGTTATGCAATTTTCTTGGTAAGCATGGAGACAATGGTTTCTTATGAAGAAAATGATTACAATATGAATTGTTTATGAAAATCAAGGCTAACCAAAATAGTATATTTGATTTCTATGAAATATTTTTGAATATCTAGTTTCCATTCAATTTTTTTATCTTTCTTCGGTAGTTTATTTATTGGCTTGACAATGGTAGTATAATATGGGATGAAATGATGAATCAAATATATCTTCCCAAAGAAAGAAAATACTCATTTTCTTGATGTTGGGGGATTTAATTCAGTTATTGCATTGACTCTTTCTGGATAAATGTATACTCCTTCTTTGTTCACAATGTCCTAAAATATTTCCTTTTGTTATGAAAAAAAAAACACTTTTGGGAATTCAAGGATATTCCATACATTCTACATCTTTCAAAAAACTATACAAGGTGTTTAATACATCCTTCTCTTAATTTTGAATAGATTGTTAGGTCATCTTTGTAATCTTACATAAATGTCACAATGAAATCTTTGAAAGCCTGGTGCATTCCTCTCTAGAATGTTTCACCTGTGTTCTTCAATCCAAATGGAACTCTTACATAGGCATACATTGCCCATGGTGTTATGAATGTATTTTTTGGTCTATCTTCCTCAGCTACGAGAACTTGGTTATATCTTGAAAACCCATCCAACATGGACATTAGCATATATCATGTAACATGTTTCCACAAGAACTCCATGTTAGGGACCAGATAGTTATTTTTAATTATTTCTTGATTGAGATCTTTGAAATCAATGAAAATGTGAATTTCACCATTCTTCCTTGTTACTACCATAGTATTTTAGAGTTATTATGCATGCCTACTAGAAAAAATTATACCAACCTTCTTAGTTTCTATAATTCTATCTTTAATAGAGGCTTTATCTTGGGATTTATCATTCTTAATTTTTTCTTGAAAGGTTTTGATCCCACTCTTAGTGGTATAGTATGTTGAAATATGGAATTTTCATATTCCTTTAAATCATCATAAGTCTAAGAAAAAATTCTTGAAATTCTTTGATCAATTGAGTATATTGACCAATTTATTTAGCAATGCAACTAGTACCTACATTTATGTACTTTGGAAGATCAAAATTATCAATGTTGATCTTTTGTGTCTCTTGAAATATTTTAGCAGATGGTTCTTCTTTGGATATAGGATCTTTTTTTGGTAATCTCTTGTAAAAATAGATTCCAAACCGACATATTGTTAAGACCTAATATTGGCTCATTACCCCTTAATTGGGGCATATTACATTAGTAATGTCATTTTATTTATGTCATCTTTATTCCATTAGTTGTAATTATACCTCCTAGTCCCTTATATATACCAAGGAGACATTTTCATTTGGAATCATCTTGTACTTGAACATTAAAGTGGCGTAAAAGGAGGTTGCCCCCTCGAAGAGGATTATTATCTGAAATTGTCTCTTTTTCAAGGCGTTGAGTACTTTTTATGAGGTTTTTCTATGCTATATTGATAGTTGGTTCTTAACATATGGTATTAGAGCTCAAGTTCTTGGGGTTTCACTGCTACATCTGAGACACCTTGGAATTTTCACTATAACTATTTTTCTACAATGTTTCAGAAGGAACGACTTGGAGGATATTTAGTAGACGGATCAAGGTACATTGGGTTAACATTTGATATCCTAAGGCCTTATACTTTCGGAGATACAACTTGTAAAAGATAGGGTTATGGAATCATCCTGAACTGAGTCATTGTGGAATTTTCGCTATAAAAACTTTTCTGTAACGTTTCACATGCTGAAATATGGAGACTATTTACAAATATTAGTAAGGTATCTGTGGTAAAAAGTTAAAATTTTGGGTCATCTTAAATTTTTAGATACACCCTGTGGAAGATAGGGTATCTGACTAGTCCTATTGACTAGTCTCAAGAAGGTGTTCCAGTGTAACAACCCTCCTATGTTAAGGACAACTACTCTGACATCAGGTGCAATTTTTTTTTTTTTTTAACCGTGTGTGCGCGCGTGTAGAGGAAACAACCCCCTCGATCCTACATCACCCCTCGAACCAACAGGACGCAAGTAAGACGTACGTAATCAAGACGACACGACATAATAGTGACAACAAGGAAATAATGCCCCTGGACACAATGCGTGCAACTAGCAGCAGTAAGCAGAAATAGACACCAGGGGTTAGGTACAGTACTATCACAGAAGGAAAGAATCCAACAATAGAGTCGCAGTAGTGGAACTGCGCCTTTAAACAGCCCGAGACTATTGATACGGCTCAGAGTGTGTCGCAAGAGTGGAACTGTGCCTTTAAATAGCCCGGGACTCTTGATACGGCACTGGATTCTTGACGCAGGGAAGCGTACAGACATAAATGCTAGGGCTACTGAAGGTGACTAATTCCTGCCCGACACAAGCAGTCCAACTTGTAATTATTACAACTCAGCGCATCAATAGACAACAGAGAACGCTCGTCTACTAAGGAAAACATGAGACCAGGACTCAGACCACAACAACCGTTATTATGACCAGGCACTAAATCTGACTTCAAGGGACAATGGTTACCGACCCCACCAAGAAAATCATACATCCATGTGCAACAATAATTAAATAAGCATCCCATCATTAAGACGACAGAGCATTTATCTAAGACTCAAGATATTAGTTATAGACCCAAGGCTCCGTTTAAATTCTAAGTTCGACGAGATACCATTACCTATCAAATCGTCAGGACCATCTTAGATTCTCATTTTAAAATGCGATAAGGTACTACATTTACCCCTTTATCAACAATGTATTTAATGGAAATTCTCCAAGCCTAACACGACAACATTAATTTACCGCTGGTGTCAAATACCTATCATTACAATGACCTTGCAACCTTGGAATAACATCAACATTATACTTGAGGAGCGTACCCTAAATTAACTTCCAACTTAAATTATCAACATCATGACATGTATAAGTTATCGCATAAAACAAAACAGAACTACCTAATCTTAGCATAACATAACCATTCCACACCAATTGCATAAAAATTAGTTCCAAGAACCTTGATTCCTTAACATGGGTTCACGATAACTAATAGCATAATCCTTAATCCATATAACTGTTAGCTTAAATATCTGATACAACCTTAGCGTAGACCTTAAGTTCCATAAACTTATTGCACCAGGATTCTATACATTGTTAACATAACCATTAAATGTTCGTCACATTCTCATTATTTAAACAATAGCATTAAACATAGCATTAACTTTAGCCTAGCATCACCTCAATCATTCCCTGATCTAATAACACCATTCAAATGCTCATTACATTTCCATTATTTTAAAACAATTACACTAAATATCAGCATTCACCTTAGCACTAATGTAACTGTTCATTGCCTAAACAATCCTTATAAAACAATGAAATATTTCATACAATAATACAAGTGTTAGTCTAACAGTCATAACCTAGAATCATAGGGTATTATGATGGGTATTTCTTTCATACTAGCCTAACATATTTTCTTCTTCCTTCGCCTACTAAACTGGCAGTAAAATTGAAATGACCCAAATAAAATTTATAACAACTAGGTAAATACAATCTAGCAGTGAATTGGCCGTAGAAATTAATTGACCTTGCAAAGTGAACTACCTTATCCTTATTACAATTTAAACAAGTCATAACAAGGCAATTAAACAAATATGAATTTTTGCAACAACAAATGGGAAGGATTAAATTAAGAATATTAATATTAATGGAAATGATTAAAATAAAGGATATTAATATTACAACAGCAAATAGAATTGCTTAAATTAAAGAATATTAATACTAATGGAAATGATTAACCAAATATTAATTTTTTTTGCACAACAAAGGAAATAATTAAATTAAAGGAAATTAATATTATGGAAATGATTAAATTTAAGGATATTAATATTACAACAGCAATTGCCAGCGTAATTAAAACACTAAAATGTCCCAAGACCTAAACAGTGGTGACTATCTGGCAGTAAACTTTGGCAGAAAAATTTATGACCCTAGGACAAATGCTAAATGGCAGCGATTTATCATGGCGAGGCTTATGGCAGTCTGACCATAAATGGCAGTAAAAAATAATGACCTAGGGCGCAATGAATAGCAATTTATCAAAACGAGGAAATGACTAGCTGGCAGCAAATTTTGGGTAGTAAAAATTAATGACCTTGGCCATTTAAACGATCCTACTATTGCAATTACACAAGTACCAAGGCAATAAAACCATTATTAATATTGCAAATCCGCATCAACATTTCCTCGGCAAATTAAACCAATATCATTGCTGCAATTTATACAATAACAATTCCATATTAAAAAGAAAACATGGTTTTCCTTGAATAATGAACAGGATGAATCAATCATGATAATTTCAGGCTGATGAGCATCAAAATGACTGTAGTTGACAATTTCTGTTACCCTGATGAGCATTAAAATAGATGTAGTTTGCCAATTTCTAAAATAGAGAAAGACTCCAATTACAAATTTTAAGTTATCTTCTCGTTTCCTTCAAATGTCTTTGTGTTGATTCATGCATGAACATTTAATTTTATATTCAGGCACCGAAGTTCAGGCCGATATGAGGCACATTTATGGGACAAGAGCTGCTGGAACGAGACAAAGCATACGAAAGGCAGACAAGGTAATGAGAATAATTTCAACTATTTTCCCACTCCATAGATCTCGGGTTGGATACCCAGATTAAAGGCCGCATATTAAATCCATGAGTACAATGAACGAACCATATTCAAGAGGGCATTATAACTATTAACTACACTTAAATTGTCGATAATTAAAACAATAACAGCGTATTTAAAAAAAGGAGAATAGGTAGAATCACATCCACCTTATGCATTTCGGTGGAAACTAACATTAGCCTATTGAGAAAGCCATATATTATTCTAACTTTGCAATAACTCATTTACCTTGGCGTAATGAAGGAATGCAATAGGAATGGTCTCTGAATCTGGCAGTGTGTTTATTCGGCAGTCACCACAGGAGGGCAAGGAATTTAAATATCAGCGACGGTATATAACACTACGATTTAACTGAACTAAGGGAAAATATAATACCACAATCCCATCCACGAAAGGGGATACCCAACCATAGATTCAACACGGAAACTATGGGGACGCCCAACAACAACGAGAATGCCCAATATAAATATAAATTTCGCAATACAACATATACAAGCCCAACAATAAAAGAATGATCCCAATACACATATAAAATGCCCAACAACAAACGAATAAACCCTATACAAGTGTAAAATGCCCAACACCCTGTGTACACGCCCAAAAATGAAAAGAATAATTCCTACACCATTATAAAATGCCCAACACACTGTATACACGCCCAACAATGAAACGAATAAACCTTATACAAATATAAAATTCCCAACACCCTGTATACAGGCCCAGAAATGAAAACAATAATCCCTACACCATTATAAAATGCCCAACACACTGTATACACGCCCAACAATGAAACGAATAAACCCTATAAAAATATAAAATGCCCAACAAACTTAAAAAAATGAAACCCCATTGCAAATAACTGCCCACTGTAATAAAAATCGAAATCCACTTGAAAAACAAAACGCCCGATACAAAAACGGAACACCCATAACCCCAACTATTACTGGCAACCCTAAACTGAACTAATTGGAGAACGAGAATCTTCTGAGTTTGAGGATAGGGAAAGCTCAATCACATCCATACCATCACAATCTTAGCAGTAATCACTATGCATTCTACCCTACTCAGTTCAGGAACATACCTTTTCCTTATTTGCTTGCCGCGATGATTCCTTGCTCCTGCCGCTCCTGCTCCTGCTTGCCGACCTCAATGAGCTCACCAGTACCTCCCATCCAAGTGTTAGGGGTACTCTTCTTCCCCCTCATTCCCCCAAGCCGCAAAGGGGCCACACACAACCAGAGAGTACCTAGCTCCTCAGCTTGCCTCCAAGGCTGAGCTACCACTCAAAAATGCTGAGGCTTCCCAACTCCTACCAGAAAATCAGTCAGTCTCTCTTCTCTCAGCATAACAATCCAATATTCACCAAAAAGCCCCCTCTTTTCCCCTCTCCCATTCTTTTATCCATCGTCAAACCCTAATTCTCTTTTTACTTAGGTTTTCCCCCCTTTTTCTCTTTTGACTTTCTTATTTTTTTCTTTTTAGTTTATTTCGTTTATATATTTCAATTTTTATTTTTCTTTTCAAAATTCAAGGGTATGTGCGCTCATTTTTTTATTTCCCCTCTTTTTTTTCACATGCTTAACTTTATTGGTTTATAATTTGTTTATAACATAAATACACACATATATATATTTCATTTTTCTATTAATAAACATGCATTCATCATTAATATATCTGTATATTTAGGATTAATGAGAGATTAAGGCGATGGCAAACCAGCATAGGGGAAAAGTAAATGTTTTACAAAAATGAATAAAGAGGNCCCGTTGATAAGCTCCTCCTCTGCTATGAGGGCCTTTTGGACAGCGTCATGCAAGGTTTGAGGCATCAAGATCCTAACCTTTGCACGTAGACTGCCATTAAGGCCAAACACAAACCTGTTGACTTTGAGCTTCTCTGTGTTAAGGTGTGGAGCATACCGGAGCATCTCCATGAATCGTGCCTTGTACTCAGGCACCGTACGACCTCCCTGTCATAGCGCATTGAACTCGTTGAGCTATCGCTCAATGAATTCCTCAGAAAGGTACCTCTCTTGGAACCGTTCTTCGAATAGTTCCCATGACACGTCTTCCACGACCATGTTCAGTTGTGGCAGGAGCGTCTTCCACCATAGAAGAGCACTCCCCTTCAGTTGAAATACTGCCATGCGGACCTTCATGTTAGAGGTATAATCGCGAAGTGCGAAGAACATTGCCATATTCTCTAACCATGCCTCTGTGGCTACGCCGTCCGGGGCGCCAAAGAACTTGGGAAATTTTACCTTCTCGAGTTCACGGTGAATGTTACCTGTGACGGCTGGTGCGCGCGACAGAACCTCAGGGGGTGTCGGTGCCCTAGCCTTGTCTCTGTCAAAACAGCTGATCAGAGCCTCGAACATGCGCTGAAAGGATCTCATCATCCCCACAACATCCCCAACTGATATATGTTCCTACCCGAGAACCTGCTCGCCTCCCTGGGGGTTAGACCCCTCAGGCGTGGATGCTGTTGGAGGCATCTCGCCTCCTCCCCTAGCACCACGTCGTCTGCCTCCGCGACGTCCTCTAACCATGGTTACCTGCATGCACAC
>SNQJ01S0154438.1:1713-22599 GCA_010110895.2 Picea sitchensis
TGTTCAATACTGAGAGGCGTGGTGAATTAATATTTCTTTTTTTTCTCAAATTAAATCAATTCTTTATTAATTTATAACAATTTATCAACAAGAATGTATAGAACTCTGAATTTTAAAAGTAAAAATCATAAAAATTATATTTCATTTACAAGTTACAATTTGTAAGAGACACCAATCTCTCTTCTTTTGAGCACCAAATCAAGGAGACACTAATCCCTTGTTTTTAAAGCACCAATTTGAGGAAGCACCAACTCCCTATAGATTAGGCTCCAACTTATAGAGGAATCCAATGCTCTTATTTTAAAGCACCAACTTGAGGAAGCACCAACTCCATGTTTCAGGCTTCAACCTATAGAGGACTTCAATCCTCCCTTGCTCCTCCCTTCCACCCTCACTTCATGTGAATGTTTCAAGTTCTTCCCTGGATTTTGTCTATGTTTTGATCTTATGAATTAAACCACAGAGACACCTTCCTTCCACCATATTTTTTGGTTAATATAGTCTTCCAGCATGTATAAAATTTGAACCAGTGAGTATTTTAATAATGTATCATTGCACCTCTTCATTTATTTAATAATAATGTTGTTTTAATACCAACTTTATTCCTTTATTATTTTACAAAACCTATTCAATTGCAATTTTGAACCCTTATTTTCCTTGTATGATTAGATGTTTTGGTCTTTGATGGATCGAATCCCTTTTATTCCAATCTCATACTTCTTCGTTGTATTCTAGGTTCTTTAATAGAAAATTTTCAAACCTTTTAATGTTCAATGGTACATTTTATGTGGTGTCGATATGGATGGGTGATAATCTCGTGGCTCCTTTTTCATAGAACCAAACGGTGTTACCAACATCTAAACAAAGAAGACGCAAGGCATGTTTTATGTTTTTGGCCCGTAGGCATTTTTTCTATTTACTGGGTGACCTTACCTTATAACCAAGTGCTATCTAGCATTTCCATTGCTGCCTCATGTTTTCATATAACACTCGTCTGTGACCAAGAGAAACCATGCAGAGGGCTTATATTGGCGTTAATTAGATCGATGGTTTGGATATAATCAAGTGTTGAGTGGACGTCCCTAGATTATTTAGGCGCTTTAGAAAGATCCACATTTTGGAGTTAATTAGACGTTGAGTGGACGGTTCATAGAATCGTGGACTTGTGGACTCAGGCTTATCTTGGCATTAATTTAGATCGATGGTTTGGATATGATCAAGTGTTGAGTGGATGATCCACAATATTTCCTGGGAACTTTAAACAGATCCGCGGTGTGGATTTAATCAACCGTTGATTGAACGGTTCTCATTTATTTCAAACATGGAAATTTACTTAGAATTATTTTATTTGGTGGGTTTGCAGACTCTTGGACTGATGGACTCACATGTCTCCTTGGGTGTCATAAAAATGCATGCCCAACTTTCACTACCTCCAAAATGAACCAATACTTAGAAAAAATTTAAGTGATTCTTCTCGGGTTTGCAGAATCGCAGACTCATATTTCTTCTCGGATGTCATCAAAATGCACTCCAAAATTTCTTTACCTCCATAATGAACCATACTTAGAAATTTTTAAGTGATATGAGTCTGACCGATAGAATATGATACTTAGCCATTTTTTTGGGGGGGTGATCAGTAGACTCGTGGAAAAATATCTGAGTTGTCAGATCGTGATTTCATTTCGATCCAACGATCAAAATTGTTCTTTGTTCTTTACCATTCGATCGTGCTCTTATTTTGATACAACAATCAACATTGTTCTTCGTTCTTTATTGTCCGATCATGCTCTTATTTTGTTCCAACAATCAACATTGTTCTTCGTTCTTTACTGTTGATTCCTGGAACTGGTATAGAAGAGTACTTTCTTGGATGATAAATCCATATTATCCCTTGCTGACATCAATGAAAACATAACTCCATGGACAACATTCTCCCCCTTTGGCATTAATGGAAACAAAGTAAAAACTCTTTATTTTAATTGGTTTTTACTATTTATTCTCCCCCTTTGGCAACAATGACAGAAGGGACATTTCTCTACTCGCCTTGAAATTATATTCCCCCTATCCATGTACTCCTTTCTTTATGAGGCTTGTGAAATTTTAATTAGATATGGAGATTAACCTCAATTTATGTCTAAGGTATTCAAAAGTACTCATGGGAAAAGGTTTTTTGAATATATCTGCAATTTGTTCTTTAGTATCCACATATTCCACTTTAACAACTTTTTGAGAAACTTGTTCCCTTAAGAAATGAAATTTGATTGGGATATGTTTGGTTTCTAAGTGCATGACATAATTTTTAGAAAGGTTTATGGAACTCTGTATTGTCACTGTTAAGAAGAATTGGATGATCATGTTTTACTTGTAAGTCTTCTAGAGTTTGTTTCATCCAAATTCCTTGAGTGCAACAAGATGCATCAACAATATATTCAGTTTCGGTTGTAGATAGTGATATGTAGGGTTTCTTTTTGATACTTAACAAGGTTGATATTATTTTTAAATCTAATCGAATTGTTGAAGGTTTCATCATAGTTCAAGTTATTCATTCATCTTTATGAACAAATTTCAAGGTATTGTCATACCAAAATCTTCATTGTTGATTTTGAATAGTCCTCATAGGCCTTCCTTGATTATTCATATCAAACAAAGTTCTAAAATGTATTCCATTGACATCAGTTTTTAATGCCCAACAAATTTTAAGGGAATCGTCAAATTTGTCATCAAGTTTTGCTTCACATTCAGTTCATGATACCGATATTGCATTCAGTCCTTCAATCCATTCCTATGGTGACCTTTCAAAGATATTCAAACAATGCTTCGACTACTCAACACAACTAATGCATCTTCCTCAACGTAGCTTTACTAAACATTCTCAACCTAAATCTTAAATAAATTCAACGATGCAGACTTGCTTCAACAAAATATTATTGTCACTACTCTGTTTATGATCTCATAAATTGTTTCATGAGTCTATGAGCCTTTTCTAATACTTCAATGATTATTCAAAGTAATTTGTCCTTGGGTTGTAGTAAAGTATTTTCTTCAATCCTCCTCCTTTTATTTTTATTTTTGTTCGTATTTTTTGTTGAGGGGGGGTTTAATAGATCATCAAAATAAAATTGGAAATATTCCGAGATCTTCATCACTCAATTCTACTAGTTGATATTCTTTTGCGAGTTCATCATCATCACCACTATTTTGAGCAACAAAAGCTTCTTCATATTCTTCTTTATAATTTTATTTTGCATTTTTCTTTCATTGACTATTGGACTATTGATTTGTAGGACATCATCAAGATCTACAATTGTGTCATATTCTTCTTTAGGAACTCTCATTTCTTGAGCTTGATCCACTTCATATGAAAAACTTTGATTTTCACATTCCTTATTATAAACTTCACCCAACATTCTCGTATTATCAACTTCATCAATTTTAGGTACAATATCTTCATTATCTTTCTTGTTTTGTATTTCATATTTTCTCCATATCTATTTATGTGTTTCTTCTTGGATATTATCAAAATTCACACCCAACTTCCCTTACCTCCATAGTGAACCATACCTAGAAATTTTTAAGTGATATGAGTCCGACCGATTTAATATAATACTTAGCCATTTTTTTAGGGGGGGTGCTCAGCGGACTCACGGAAAAATATCCAAGTCGTCGGATTGTAGTTTCATTTTGATCCAACAATCAACATTGTTCTTCGTTCTTTACCATTCGATCGTGCTCTTATTTTGATCCAATGATCAACATTGTTCTTGGTTCTTTACCGTCCGATCATGCTCTTATTTTGATCCAACGATCAATATTGTTCTTCGTTCTTTACTGTCGATTCATGCAACTGGTATAGAAAGGTACTTATCTGGATAATAAATCCATATTAACCCTTGTTGACATCAATGACAACATAACACCATATCCAACATGAAAAGTTCAACTCCCTCACGTCTCAGGAATCGATAGTCTTGGAACTCTCTGTTCATCACAAGAAGTCTTTTCAAACCCTTCATGACGAAGTGAATTCCTCCGAGTTCAGTTGGAATACATTCAAAATGACCATGTCTTTCATGGTCAAGCTAGAAATGAGGCGGTTGGATCAGAGGCTGTCACATCCAATTCTCACCCTCTTCAACGTGGCCATCTTTGCAGATATGAAAGAAGATATGGATGAAGCAAGAGAAACAAACAAGTCCCCCACCTAATTTGTTTAGCATGCATTGTAAATTTTGGATTTGCTTAGACGTTTTCTACAGGGATTACCTCATCAACATTTTCCCCTTCCTAGTTTGTCACTCCTCTCATGTAATATCTTTACTCAAAGCCAATAACAACTTGTTTCTAAGCTCTAGTAAACTATCTTCTTCTTTATGGATTTTTAGGATTTTGATTGTACTCTTGCTATGCCTTGAGAGCACTCTTTTACTTAATTAAAAATTTCCCATTTTTAATAAAATAATAATAATAACAATAATTCACAAATATTTTATATAAAAATAATACTATAAAAACAAAATTAAATGAGTTAATGGAAAATGAGAAAACTTAGGCAATTCTATTTGGCACCATTGATGATTATTTTTTATCAACTCATATATCAACCCTCAAATATATTAAGAAAAACTATTAAAAAAAAAATATGTATAATAAATCCAAGATTAAGATAAATCTACTGCAGTATATATATAAAATATATATAATAACTACAAAAAGAAATAAATACCCTTAATTTAATATAGTATAAACCTTTATAACTACCTTAAAAAAAGCAACATATCAACATTAAGGGTGTATATATATAAATATATATAATAACTTAAACAATACCCATGAATTTAATATGGTGTTATAAACCTGCCTGCTGAAAAAGGCAACATATCAACATTAAGGAATTGTATAACTGATCAATATTTTGAATCTATTTTAAATTTATATTCATTGATTTTGATTATAATTTTAGTTGATTTTGAATTTATATTCATTAATTCTAGTTATAATTTTAGTTGATTTTGAATTTATATTCATTAATTCTGGTGATTTTAAATTAATATTTATTGATTTTGGTTATAATTTTAGTTGATTTTGATGGTATATAAATCTAAAAAAATAAAACAATTAACTACTTCCGACCATGAATAATACATATACTAAAATTTAATAAGTATCTAAATATATCCTAAACCTGTCTGGATCAGTACAACATATTGGCGTAGAGACAAGAAAGTTCTGTATTTAATGATGCAATGCAGGACTGTATGGGTTAAAGTTCTGTATTTAATGATGCAATGCAGGACTGTATGGGTTCACCATAGATGCCCAACAAAACAAGATCACAGCAAATGCAAAAGCCACAACGGATTCCGAGAAGGTTATTGAGAGGCTGTCAACTTGCTAACTAATATGTAGATAGGTAGACTAACACTTTAAATAAAGGTGTTCTAGCATTGGGAATTCATCAAAAAAGGAAAGTGAATCATCACTAACCAATCTAGTCATAATTTAGTGGCATTGGAGAAAGGATCATTGAAATTGAAATTGAAATTTTGATGTTTGCAAAGGCTATTGGCTTGGTTTAGAACCGACATCTTCGTTCTCCTTCTCCCTCTAACACAATAATATGTTTTCCTTTCAAATGAATTTGTAGTCTACTTCATTTCAATATTAAGCTTTGTGTACATTTCAATATTAAGCTTTGTGTATATAATATACAGCTCATTTCATAATCTACTTTTGCAAACTAAGAGAGTTTGTAAGATCCTTCTTTTCTTTAAAGCTAAGAGAAAAAATTATATAGAAAAACATAATGAAGTTTAAAGTCCAAATTATATAAACAACATAAAATATAAAAATATTTCATAATCTACTCTTGCAAACTAAGAGAGTTTGTAATATCTTTCTTTTTTTTAAAGTTAAGAGAAAAAATTATATAGAAAAACATAATGAAGTTTAAAGTCCAAATTATATAAACAACATAAAATATAAAAATTAGGTTTTTCAAGACATGATGTATTTACATCTTCTTTTTAGGGGCCACTAAAATAAAGTTGTAGGCCAATGGTATGAGTTTGAACTTCAATAACAAAGTGTCTAACTATTCAATGAAGATAAAATGTAATGAATTTTAAAAGGATAATCATTTAGTGGTTCAATTTTTTTAATTGTGAATGACCACATGATTGGTGTTATATTCAAAAGCCCCTTAAGATGACACCTTTACTTTATTCCAATCATGAGTTGGAGTGTAATAGGTATAAGAGGTGAAATGTATAAGAACTCAGGCATGCAGGTCAACCAAAGGGTTCAAGCTCATGCCTTCAACCATTAAAGCATCCCTTCATTGTTATACCTTATTTTGGTCCTTCAAAGTTTGGTCATAACGATCTTACAAAATAGTGATTTTCATAGTTCTCAAACCAATTTCAATTTTAATTATACCTTATGTGTAGGGGTTGTAGTGATGCATCTCACATGCATATCTTGATGTGTGGGTGTTGTAGGGATGCATATCACGTGCATATATTGATGTGTGGGGGTTGTAGGGATGCATCTCACATGCATATCTTGATGTTATGAGGTTTCCATTTAGTAAGTCCTGTGTGGATTGTTGGGCTAATCTTGACTTAGTCATAGAGTCATTGATTCGATTATTGTTGGGGTTACCGTTAGTTGTTTGTGGGCCCATGGTATTGGTAACTCATGGTATTTGATGTGAGTCTTTACATGACTATATCCACACCATGCATGTATTTGCATGGATATCTCTACTCCATGCATGTCGCTGCATGGTTGTCGTGAGGCCATGCATGTCTTTGCATTACAATCAAATTCCAGTAAATGAATTATGGTTGTAATTGATGAAGTCTATTTAATGGCTTGAGATAATCCATTGTAAGTAGCCTTTAGTAGCCTCAAGTGGTTGGTGTTAGGGTTGTAATTGATGGATGTAATACCTCGATTTTGAGCCCCGTATTAAATAATGTATTTTGTTAATCTATGAAAGGCCAGAGTGCCCAAAAAATTAAGAGAGGCGAGTGTGCCTAGGAAATGTAATGTTTTGATCATTATTAATAATAAATACATCATTGGCTGCTAGACAGACAAGGACAAGAGTTATAGGGGGATATTATTCCACAAGAGAGGGGGCTTGAGGGCCTAAGTATTTATTTTGTATTTTTATCTACCCATAATAGTTTAATGGAGAGGAGTGGTTACATGAGCTTCTTGGTGAAGGTCATGTGGTTATTGATTTGCAAGTAAAGATATAAACCCATCTTGTGGGTTGTTTGGGTGGTTCTTCTTCTTCACTCACTCACTCATTTTTCATTGTTCACACCTTTCATTTTTTTCTCTCTCCACTCATTCTTTCACCCACTCATCTTCCCTCATTCGTGTTTTGGCTTGGGAAAGGAAAACAAAATGTTGGAGAGGAGCCATGGTTTTTTTGGCTGTAAAGACTACTGATGTATTCCAACCACGAATTAATGTCTGCATGTCTGAGATGCTTTTTCCCGTGTTCAGTTTTTCTCATAGATGCAAATCCTAAGAGTCCCATCATGGAGATTCTTGACCAGATGCACTGGAGCCCTAGGAGGAGATGGACAACCTGAGGGATTATGTAGCAGAGAAGGGGGTCCAGTCTCTTGGTTTGTTCTAGCTGGGTAGAAGAGAGATGGTGTACTTTGGATTGTTGTAGGTGTTGAAAATCCTATGAGAGCTTGAGTGATGACTGGTTTGGGAAGCCGAGTAACACTCTGGATTTGTTCTTGTGGATTCATAGCCCTGGATTAGGGGTGACATTGTTGTTGAGACTTGGAACAACAATGTCTATAGTTGGGTGGAACGTCCTTGTTCTACAACCAGTTGGTGATTCATTTCATGAAAGATAAGTGCTCTTTGTCATGGTTTTATTTACCTGTGTATTTATTCCGTTGTATATTTATTTACCTATGAAATTCGTATCTATAATATGCATGCTTGTTGGTTATTGTTGTGCATGACATATGTCTCATTTATTTATGTTGTAGCATGAATATTTAACTTTGCATGTCAATATTTCATGTCTCTTCATTAATTAGAAATTTATCTGAATTTGAGATAAGTTCAGAAGTGAGTTTTCTGGTAGTGTGCCAAGCCTGTGGGTGGTTGGGTATGTTGTCATTGCAGTAGCGTAGCACTTCCTAGGGGTGGTTGGGTACGTTACAATGAAGCCTATTTAATGGCTTGAGATAATCCATTGTAAGTATCCTTTACTAGCCTCAAGTGGCCAATGTTGGCCTAGCTTGGCTGGTTTGGCCAAGGTTAATAGATATATATGGAGGTGTTTTCTTCTTTTGGTTAAGGGTTTCCAGGATAAATATTGGCTCTATGTGCATGTTTTTTTTTGTGATATTTATCTCTCGGTTTTTAACATGGTATAAGAGCTGGGAAGACCTGGACTCTCCAATGAGAGTGGTTTGATGTTGAGATCCATGCTTATGAATTTTTTTGTAAAGTGAGTGACCTGTGGAAGAGAGTTATGCACAAAAATTGAAGTGATGGTTTATGGGTTTATGAACCATGGAAAATGACACAAGAAAATGAAGCATAGGAAGAATCACATTGAGGATGAAGTACTTAGTGAATGAGTGCTTTGGCTCAGTCTATTTGGAGTAGGGAGGGATTTTGGTAAATAAGTTTGTAGATGCTTCTTGCATCATTTTCTCAAGCATATAGTGGATCGATGTGGAGCATAGGCACTAGTACATTAAGGAAGAAGTACTCAATGAATGAGTGCTTTGGCTCATTGTATTTGGAGCACAGAGGGATGTTGGTAAAGAAGTTGTTATTTGTTTCTTTCATCATGTGCTCTTGCATAAAATGGTAAAATAAGTACTTGGTCCATGTAATTGTATTTGGAGTGGGAGGGATTCTTGCAATGAAATAGGTTGACGTTTCATAGCATCACATGCTCGGGCATACAATTTCAATTATTTTTATGGAGTTGTATTTTAGCACATGTAAATGGGCATATGGTTGTAAGACCTATTTAGGCATGTGTACCCTGGTTTGATGGTTCAAGTATAAAGTCTAGACGTAGACCTAGATGATAGGGGGGCATGTTATACTCCTTATACCCAGTTTATAAACTTTAAGGGGTGTAGGTGTTTTATTACAAGTCAAGTTTAAAGAGGGGGAATGTTAGGTTAATCTTGAATTGGTCATAGATTCGTTGATTCGGTCATTGTTGGGTTTACCGTTAGTGTTTTATGAGCCCATGGTATTTTATGTGAGTCTTTGCATGTCTATATCCACACCATGCATGTATTTTCATGGATATCTCCACTCCATGCATGTCTTTGCATGGCTATCTTGAGGACATGCATGTCTTTGTTTCATCATGTACATGAAATGCAAGTCGTTCTATCTCTAATGGTGTTATTTAGGGCCTTGGTTTTCCCATGGTTGCACCACTTGGAGGAAGTAAACCTTGTATTAATATTTCCAAAGAGGGTGGAAATATTTCTTCGGGGATGCCATTTGTAAGTGAAGATATACCATCTTTATATTTTCCAATTTTTTGACAATCAACTAGAGGCATTAATTATAGATTCATCTTTGTGATAAAAAATGTTTCTAGACCTAGATTTACTACAGGAAGCACATTTAATCATATTTTTGGTATTCCTATAGAAATAAAAGTTGTGGCTAATATGGGATTTCCTTTTGGTATGATATTTAATCCAAACATCGTGTATCAAAAGAGATAAGTTCCTATCACTATTGGTAGAAACATCACTGGAGGTAAACCAATGGATAGCAATGTGGTGTATAGTGGGATGCCAATTCCATATTTTAGGAACCCTAATTTTATTGTCATAACTGAGTTTCCATTCTTGGAAATGTTAAAGTTTGACTAGTTTTTCTCACCTTACAAATGGCCTAATTTTCCATGATCAAACCTGGCCTTTTATCCCAAAAACATTTCCTTCAACTATCCTAAAGTTTGAAGGAAAATTTAGAGAAGAACCATAGAACCATGTAATAATTTTTCACTTATGGTGTTGTTCTAAATCCTTAATGGATGACAACACGTGTTCACATCATTTTCGAAGAACTCTGATAGGGATTTCTACCAAATGTACATTGAGTTGTATCATGCATCTCATAATAATTTCTTTTTATTAGTCATGTAATTTTTAACACATTTCTAGTTGCATACTTGCTATGAAATTGGAATAGAGCTCTTGATATATTTAAGGAAAAATACTTCCACTCACATTTTAGATCATATTTATGAGTGGAGGAGGGAGTGTCAATTGATCAGAGTTAAGATACATGATCATTTATTTGTTGATTAGTTTGTGAAGTCATTGTTTCCTAGTATTGCTAAGGATGTATCCTTGTAAGGAGTAATCATAGAAGAACAGGTCATCCTTAAGGCCCAATAGTTGGACTTGATTTATTTCCAGTCTCATATGTTATATGAGATAATCAAAATTCTCTATGATTCAACATTGACACTATGATTCCATTACCATAATTGCTTGTTGATGGCCTAATTGGTCCTATTGGAAATACCATGATTAACCAAATGGTGAGTCAAATAGGATAGATGTCATACATGCTAATCCGTCAATGATTGTTTAATATACCAAACCTACCCTATATTTTGTCTGAACCTTTGATTTCCACATGGTTCAATCCATGTTGCCAAAAGGAAATTAACAAATTATAGGTAAATAAATAAATAAATAGAAAAGTTTAATTCTAAACAAGGAGTTGCAACATCTAATGACATGGACAATGATGCTAGAGGCAAGAAATAAAATAATAAGTTGAAATTCCCTTATAATATTTTCAAGGGAGATCACCTTACTCACTAATGCCCTGAAATGGAGGTTTCTCAACAATTGATGGGTCAACAGGAAGCTCCATAACCTATTATACTTACAAATAATTTTCCTCAACAACAACGACAAATGGTTGTTGATAACCGTACCCCTCGTTAATGGGGTAATCAATGTTATCCTCCTCAATGGTGTAGTACATCAAATACCATCATTGTTTACATGTGATAGGGATCTTAATATTCATACTAGAGATGGTAATTATGATTTTCCTGAGACTAGACAATATGAGAATGAAACATCTACATCATAGCCAACTAGCCCTTTAAGTATTGAGAATTCATATTATGTTATCATGCATCAACCCCCAATATGTGTATTATGAAGTTGTGTTCCTAATAATAATGTCAGGGCTACTCAAAATGGCAATCTTATTGAAGATTTATCTTATGCACCTTGTTCCATATCTGCACTACAAGTCCTTGACAGATGCTCCTTAGAGAAAAAGACATTGTAACTCAGTAAGTTAAAGTTATCTGAAAAATATCCAAACTCATGCTATCATCCATAAAGGAGTTATAAGAATGCCATACGTGAAGATTGAGTGTGTATTTTGATGGGTCTTCTCTATAATTTCCTTCAAATACCACGATGTTTGAGGGAATTTTTTTGGGAATAATAAGAGATGTTGGATCTTGGGAAATTAAGTCATTTGTAAAGAGAAATAAATAGGGAAAATTTAAGGTCATTGTGAATGGGAACTAAGTTTTGACAATAGAATTAGGATAGTTAAAAGATGGGCGTAGCATATTACTATACACCACATTTCTAACCATAGGATTTACCCTAGGGATGTTAATTTCAACCATCAATACCATGAATTTGGCTCATTTAATAACTGGTGTTTGTATTAAACATCCCACCAAAAGGAACAACCACGTTTGGCACAATTTTACTTCCTACATGGATCCCAAAAACATGATTAAACATTCTTCCTATAAAAAATCAAGATCCAGGAAAAAAAAATCTTCCAAATATGAATCTAGGATTAGGGCCCCCAATAATTGTCTAAAACTAGGAAAACCTAAAGATGGTTTATTTGTGCTTACAAATGACATACCAAAAGAATCATTTCCACCACATTGGGAAATCTTAATAAAATGGTTAATTCCTATGAACAATGAAACCATGAGGATATTAAGATCCCTAATAGAAACACTAAAGCTAATAGGACTCCCCCCCCTATACTCTATGAGCCAACGACATTTTCCATCCAAAATGGAATATTTTGCAATGAAATAGTAAGATATCTAGGTGGAAACTCACCCACTTGTACAAGCATGGGACCTTTATGAATTGGTTAAAGGAGGATAAAAATTTGGTAGAGGCGAATTTTCCACGATGTCTATCTTCAATGCAGAATTATCTTGATTAGTAGAAAAACAACTCCCTTTAGGCCACTCAACTTGACCATCTGGCCTTTCAACCAAACATTCTTTAATATTTTGTTCAACAAGTTCTTCAGTGATAATACTATTCAAAGTAGTTAGCACTTCATTCTCAAACTCATTCAATTTGTGATTTAGAATAGACAATAAATGCCTCACAAAAAGTGGTTCCACAATATTGGGACAAATATCTTGATTCCTCCAAGATTGATGGAGTGATTGGTCAACCACCTTGACATAATAAGAACTAAACAAAGAAACATGAACTTCAATAAATAAAAAACTTAAGGTGAACTATGCATGACACCAATCAACACTTTTCTATAATATCCCCTAAAGGTAATCCACAAGAAAACACATCCTTCCAAAAGTAAAAAACTCAAGGCTATGAAATACCTTAATTTTGATTAGTGAATAACCAAAAAATAGAGTGTTTCGAAAATCATCCTTGAAGTAGAGAGATCCCAATACTAACCAACAAATGTGTAAAAATTAGTCATAGTAACCTTCCAAGAAACAATCACCCAAGGTCAAATCTCCCTTACGAACATGGGAATCCTCCAAGGGAGACTAAGATCTACTATCTACCTCAGGTACTGCAAGCATTTTCCACTTGTTTTCACACATGAGAAACCTAGGAACAAGAAAGAACATATATGACTTTCAAGTGAACTCATTTTGTCTTTTACTTTGCTATGAAACATCAAATTGATAAACTAGGAGTTGAACCCCATTTCCCTCCTATTATCTAGGGTTTTGACACCCTTTCTTGGTCATTATAGTTAGGGATTTGGATAGTCATGATGACTATAGGAGTATGTAATTATTTTTCATGCGTTATTAACTCTACAAGGGTAAATAATGGAAAGATGGCATGGATGCAACATGGACCCACATGGAATAATTGGAATGTTAGTAATTGGGGAAAACAATTTCACATATAGACTTTGTTTGAGGAAAACGACCCACCATTGGAAAGATATCAACTCAAAGATTGAAGTGAGTTCCTTTAGGACAATTTTTCTTGACATTAGAGGCCCCAAAATTCCACTCCTTTGACCCCAAATGTCCACATTGGATAATTATATTAATGTTCATCTATATTGATGCTTTTAGAGTGGAAAAAATTGGAGGAATAAGATTCTACGTTCATTTTAATGGAAGGTCCCAGTTTGGAAAATTGGGGTCCATAAATTTTTGGATCCATTTTGAGGAATTAAACAACATTTTTGAGGGTTTTGGTGTCCAAATATTGTGCACATATCCTTGAAGGTGTTCTATACTATGATACCATTCCAATGGTGCAAACCATGCATCAATCAGAGCTCGTATGAAAAATTTATTCCTCTCGCAAGTTGACCTACTGTGTTGAACACCATAGTACGAGAGGATGCAACATCAAACCCAGTTACTCATGAATATGGGTCTATCCATGTGAGGAATTTCAATACTATTCTATAAGTTCCAAAACCTTATCACAATTGAAGATTTGGGAAGTCAAAACCCTAACCCTAGATGGCTATCAGGCTATGTTAAATACTAGGATACCAGGAGGAGAAGGGGTTTCAATCTATGTTATTGCAATTTGTTCCATAACATAGCATAACAACTAGGAATACGAAATTAGAGAGAATAACAGAGGGGGTAAATGTTATGTAGTAGCCTAAGAAGACACGGTTATTAGGTAACTCCATAGAGAGTTCCTTCTCTGTTGTACTTTTATTATTTCCATACCATATAAAAGAGAGCAAAGAAACCTCACCTTCTAGATGGGTTTTCTCTTGTAAGGGTTTCCCAAAGA
The DNA here is from genome assembly GCA_010110895.2 of Picea sitchensis. Classification (NCBI taxonomy): domain Eukaryota; kingdom Viridiplantae; phylum Streptophyta; class Pinopsida; order Pinales; family Pinaceae; genus Picea; species Picea sitchensis. The sequence goes on from SNQJ01S0154438.1 coordinate 15,789, forward strand.
AATTTTTTGTGTTATTTTTTGGATGTGTGTGATTGTATTTTACTATTCTCTATTTTCTACATTTTATGTATTTCATGCATACGCAAAAAATCAGTGACTAAATATTATGGAATCTAAAGGAATTTAACCTTCATAGTGTAGATTTCATTTTTATTTATCAAATCTATTGTGACGATCTGTTCCAGTGGAATATCCACGACAGTTTACAGATCACCAAACTAGAGGATGGTTTATAAGTATGGTTTTACTGATCTGAATCAATGTGCCCCTTCTAGTCCTGAAATTTATCTTCCCCATTCAATAGTATAAATAATGTCATATAGAAACTATGAAAATATATTTTGGATCACCTTTTATTATTTTAATACCATAGTGAGGGAGGATATTATCACATCAACCCAAGGGCTTTCACCTCAAAGCCTCCTTCCAGATTCACATTTAAATTCCTCTACTTCACCATTGCTATGCATGTGGAATTAGTTACAATATACATAGACACACATGGTTATAAGGGAGTATTAATATGAAATGTAGCTACAACCATGGGATATGCCACACAATTAGAACTTGGGAGGGTATCAATGTAGGAATGAAACCCCCCGGATGGGGTGACACGCGATAAAGGTGAGGCACATGGAGGCGAAGTGGGAGAGGCCATTTATAATGGATCTCACCACACACTCAGCAATTTATGAAGCGCACTATCTCCGTCGGCCTCCGTTCTCCGATGGGGCCTTGCACGAGTGATCACAGGCCGATTAGCCAGAGCATTAAGCTCTTGGTTTTAATGGCTGTAACTACAATTTATGCCTTCGCCCGCCTTACTAGAAGTTTTAGTGTGCGTCCGAAGCCTCCCAAGCAGCGGGGTAGCAGTAGTGTTCTCGGCGTTTTGGCATTGATCCTTTCTCTTTCCATGCCGAGGGTGAGAGGAAAGCCCCATAGGGGAGCCGACTGGTATGCAGCTGACTCCAAAAGGAAGAGACACAGGAAATTTGAGCAGGTTGTGACCATGGCCAAGCAGAGGAGACGTCGGGTGATTACGGTAGCAAGCTCGCCCCCCAGAACCTTTGTAGAAGAAGATCTGGACATGGAGCTCCCACCGGACTTTTCAGAGTGAAAGATGTTTATTGTTCCAGACAATTGGAACCCCCCGACATGTATTTTTGATTCAGAAGCACTGCTCCGCTCAAAAAACACCTCAGGCCCCTGCGCAGCACACAACAAAGAGACCACCACCTGTTTGGTCGAGGAGGAACCACCGGAAGATAACACAGAATTGCATCCAAACAAGGAGTCGTTGGGACGATGGGAAATGGACGACAAGCCACAGACACCGCCCTCGCCACCTCTCCTACACCTGGAGCATATGTAGTTTATATTTGAAGTTCGAAGCATGGTCGATGATCAGATCTTCAGAGCAGTCTGCGTTAGCCAACGCCTGGACATGCTCTATGCGGCCTATTCCAGCGCCACTCCTCGACGACAATGCCCAACTTGTGCTCAGCCATATGTCATCCCAGCTAGCGATGGAAAACCGATGGACGCTCACGAGGACTCCGAAGAATAGGTCCTTCTGTTTTGCATGATTTCCAAATTGTTTTCTGTAGTCGTTTAGCAGAGCTGTAGCTCTTTAGTTGATAGCATGGTTAGCATTAGAACAGACCTCACTGGAATGTTGTTAATTATTGATACATACCCTGGTTTCCTACGGGCAGGGTGGTGCAATGAACTCTTTGATCTTGCATGCTACTGTGGCAAGGCCAACTGTCCTGGTTTCCTACATAGGCAGGACAACTGGCACCTGTGTGTCATGTGTACTCTTTTTCTGAAGTTATAATATAATAGGATCCGCCTTTTTATTTAAAAAAAAAAATGTAGGAATGAAACCCAACCATAGGGTATGCCAATGTATTAGTAAGACTTGCAATTATTATGGAGACCACAAAGATAACAACCAAAAACCAAATGGGGCCAACAAGACATGACTATGAAACTTACCAAAGATGCTAGAACCAGAGTGGAGGATGATATCATGTAAACTTGGAGACTTTCTCCCCAAAACCAACTTCTAAACTAGAAAATATTTTGGTGTGGATAATGCCTTATAAACATCTTCATCTGAGAATATTCATAATCCACACACTTAAAAAATATTATTATAATATAAAATGAAAATGAACCCAAATAATGGCTAGCGATTACATTAATTTCTTCTATATTATAAATGTCGGTCATAATCAATCATTCAATTGAAAACTATAAATGTCATTTTTCACAATGTTTTGTTATCTATAATAAGACTAATAATAATTTAATTTTAAGGTTGGTGTATAGATGGATTCCAAATTGGCATATGAAATGATATAAAAATAAAATTATACCATAATACAGTGGAATTTCGTATTGTGAATGATAGAATCACAAACATTGAAAATATAAAAGAGAATGCAAAAATGTATTCTTCATCTTATACCACAAAACTTTAAAATACATAAATTTGTTTCACTGAGAGAACATCAAGGTTCATTCTACAACTATTGATGAGATTGTAACGTTAATCCCATTGTAATATATGTCCTATCGTAACGTCCATCCCATCAATCCATAACATTATGTTGGCATGTGCCAACCTAATATAATATGTTATACAAAATTAAAAACGTAGTAATAATAAATCTAATGTGGGATAAATAATAATCATCCATTGGGGAGGAAAGTGCGGGAGGGGTCTTATATGGACCTAGAGGGAACATTGAGACTACTTTCTCCTCGAATCTAGGCTTTTCCACCAATATTCAAGTAGAATCATATGACCATCTCAAGGGCATAGCAATTGCTAATTCAAAAAACATCAACATCCTCTCCGTTGTTGGAGACTCTAAAAATACTATAAGGAATCTTTGACTATCTACTCTTCTGATGGATGTGCATATTTGCTCAATTTTCAACTGTATTCAAGGTATGTTGAAGGAATTCAACCGGGCTCACCCATGGCATGCCCTACTAGGTCTAAATTATTTGTCAGATCACTTGGCCAATATTGGCACCAGGGTTGAACCAAGAATCCTATTCATTGATGGCCTTAGTAGCCTTATCCCTATTCCCTATCCACCCTCTCCATATGTCATGGGATATATTCCTTTCCCCCTTGTCTTGGGGGGGCACTCTTGTCTCTTGTGTTTCCACCTCCTACCATTTGTTTGGCCCCAAGTCCAGCCACACATCTCATAGGACCCCTCATGTGGTCATTCTCATCCCCTTATCATATCACTCCCCTCTTATTCACACTTCCTCCCCCCCCTCTAGCTTCAGCCTAGTTCCTCTCAGTCGTTCTTTGTCTCTACTCTTTGTCATGACTTCATCTGGTGATGGGACTTCCCACTTATTCCATTTATTTTCTTCGTCTGACCTCTCCGCCTTTTGAAGTTGTCCTCCTCCATGATCATCCATGTGAGGTCATTTTTTTCCTAGGATGATTGATGTCTCTCAGGTGGGTGTATTTTCTCATGCTTCTTTGTGGGTTCCTTCATCACTTGGCTCATTGGCCCCCTATTAAAAATTCAATAATCCTCTCTTCGACCGTGCTCAATAATCATAACTTTTTATGGTTTAGGTCATGGGGAATTCAGTTCACTGATTTCTTGTACCAGGATATGTATTCTCCGATTAATGGTGGATTTTTGTTCGTCTTGGAAGGATATATGGACAATTTTAGAAATCATGACTAACATTACAACCACCTCTGTCTCTATTAGTGTTGGAACTTCTCGAATAGGTACCCTTGCATGGATTTCAGATGTTCTGGTTCAAATTCTTGACTTCTTTAGATGGAGCAAGAGTTGGAGGATCTTTGGTCTCTCGTGTTACCCATCTAGGAACTATTGGAATGTTGTTGAATACTGAGAGGCGAGATGAATCAATATTACTTATTTTGAGCCCTTCTTTTCCTTGTTTGATTAGATCTTTTGGTCTTTGATGGATCGACCCCCTTTTATTCCGATCTCATACTTCTTCATTGTATTCTAAGTTCTTTAATGTACAAATTTCGAACCTTTTAATGTTCTCTGGTACATTTCCTGTGCCGTCGAGATGGATAGGTGCTAATATTGTGACTCCTTTTTCATAGAACCAAATGTTGTGACCAACATCTAAACAAAGAAGATGCAAGGCTTGTTTTATGTTTTTGGCCCGTAGGGACTTTTTCTATTTACCATGTGACCTTACCCTATAACCAGGTCTTATCTAGCATTTACTTTGTTGCCTCATGTTTTCCATATAACCCTCATCTGTGACCAAGAGAAACAACAGAAATGGCTTATATTGGTGTTAATTAGATCGATGACTTGGATATAATCAAGTGTTGAGTGGACAACCCTGGCTTATCTAGGTGCTTTAGAAAGATCCATGGTTTGGATTTAATTAGATGTTGAGTGGATGGTTCACGGACTCATGGACTCGAGATTATCTTGGCATTAATTTAGATTGATGGTTCGAATATGATGAGGTGTTGACTGGACAATCCACAAGATTTCCTAGGCATTTTAGACAGATCCACGGTTTGGATTTAATCAACTGTTGAGTTGACAGTTCTCATTCATTTCAAACATGGACTTTTACTTAGAATTATTTTATGTGGTGGGTTTGCGGACTCACATGTCTTCTTGGGTGTCATCAAAATTCATGTACAACTTCCACTACCTCCAAAATGAACCTATACTTAGAATTTTTTTAAGTGATTCTTCTCAGGCTCGCAGATTCGCAGACTCATATTTCTTCTTGGATGCCGTCAAAATGCATGCCCAAATTTTGTTACCTCCATAATGAACCATACTTATAAATTTTTAAGTGATATGAGTCTGACCGATAGAATATGATACTTAGCCATTTTTTTGGGGGGGTGCTCAGTGGACTTGTGGAAAAATATTTGAGCCGTCGGATCGTGATTTCATTTTGATCCAATGATCAACATTGTTCTTTGTTCTTTACCGTCCGATCGTTCTCTTATTTTGATCCAATGATCAACATTGTTCTTCGTTCTTTACCATTCGATCATGCTCTTATTTTGATCCAATGATCAACATTGTTCTTCATTCTTTATTGTCGATTCCTGCAAGTGGTATAGCAGGGTACTTATTTGGATGGTAAATCCATATTAACCCTTGTTGACATCAATGAAAACATAACACTATGTACAAAATTATCCCCCTTTGACATTGATGGAAACAAAGTAAAAACTCTTTATTTTAATTGATTTTTACTGTTTATTCTCCCCCTTTGACAACAATGATAGAAGGGAAATTTCTCTGCTCGCCCTGAGATTATACTCCCCCTATCCATGTACTCCTTTTTTTTTATGAGGCTTGTGCAATTTTAATTAGATATGGAGATTACCCTCAATTTCTGTCTAAGGTATTGAAAAGTACTCATGGGTAAATGTTCTGTGAATATATCTGCAATCTATTCTTTAGTATTAACATATTCCACTTGAACAACTTTTTGAGAAACTTGTTCCCTTGAGAATTGAAATTTGATTGGGATATGCTTGGTTTCTAATTGCATGAAATAATTTTTAGAAAGGTTTATGGAACTTGGTATTGTCACAGTTAAGAAGAATTGGATGATCATATTTTACTTGTAAGTCCTCTAGAGTTTGTTTCATCCAAATACCTTGAGTGCAACAAGATGCATCAACAATATATTTAGTTTCTATTGTATATAGTGATATGAAGGGTTGATATTTGTGACTTAACAAGTTTGATATTATTTTTAAATCGATCCAATTGTTGAAGGTTTCATCATAGTTTAGGTTCTTCATTCATCTTTATGAACATATTTCAAGGAGTTGTCATACAAAAATCTTCATTGTTGCTTTTGAACAGTCCTCATAGGCATTCCTTGATTATTGATACCAAAACAAGTTCTAAAATGTCTTCCATTGACATCAATTTGCAATGCCCAACAACTTTTAAGGGAATGGTCAAATTTGTCATCAAGTAAATTTCTTCACATTCATTTCATGATACTGAGATTGTAGCCAATCCTTCAATCCATTCCTATGGTGGCCCTTCAAAGATAGTCAAACAATGCTTCAACTACTCAACACAACTAAGGCATCTTCCTCGGCATAGCTTTACTAAACATTCTCAACCTAAATCTTAGATAAATTCAATGATGCAGACTTGTTTCAACAAAATATTATTGTCACTACTCTGTTTAGGATCTCATAAATTATTTCATGAGTCTATGAACCTTTATAATAATTCAATGGTTATTCAAAGTAAATTTTCCTTGGGCTGTAGTCAAGTATTTTCTTCAATCCTCCTTATTCTTCTTTTATTTTTTTTGTTCATATTTTCTGTTGAGGGGGAGTTTAATAGATCATCAAAATAAAATTGGAAGTATTCCGATATCTTCATCACTCTATTCTACTAGGTTATCTACTTTTGAGATTTCATCATCATCACCACTATTTTGAGCAACAAAAGCTTCTTCACCTTCTTCTTTAGAATTTTCTTTTTTCATTTTTCGTTCATTGAATGATGCACTATTGATTTGGAGGACATCATCAAGATCTACAATTGTGTCATATCCTTCTTTAGGAACTCTCCTTTCTTTAGCTTGATCCACTTCATATGCAAAACTCTTATTAGAAACTTCACCCATCATTCTCCTATTATCAACTTCATCAATTCCAGGTGCAATATCTTCATCATCTTTCTTGTTTTGTACTTCAGATTTTCTCCATATATTTTTATGTGTTTTTTCTTGGATATCATCAAAATGCATGCCCAACTTCCCTTACCTCCATAAT
>SNQJ01S0154439.1:12522-31884 GCA_010110895.2 Picea sitchensis
TAAGGAAAGTGGGTTGAGATGGTTAAAAGGTAACCCCTTGAGGAAGCTACTTGAAAGTATAAATAAGAGGCAAGGCTCTCTCATTTTATATCACACTTGAGGATATTGAATATATACAGGTGACTAAGGTAACCAAAGGATATATAAGCCAAATTTCAGAGAGAAGGTGAAGTAAAGAAGGCCGAAATTCAAGGGAGGATAAATTCTTTTGATGATGCTTTCTACGGTATGTTATTTACAGGTCATCTCACCATTTTTGCAATAATGTTTTTTCTAGAATGATTCAGACTATGAAATTGATAGGCCATTGATAACACATATCCAAGTAGTTTTGTTACCAATTTTAGCTTGTGGTTCGTTGTATTTTTGGAGTTACACTCCGTGGAAAATAGGGTTTGTGGCTAGTCCTAAAACTAGTCTAAAACAGGTGTTTTGGGTAAAAACATCATAACTTATTCAAAATAGATAAAAATTAAGTAAGAAAAAAATAATTGGTTAGATTATAGTCTGTAGTATTATTTGTAAAATTTTCATATTCATACAACAAATATTTCGTGCGGGGAACGCTCTACAAGTTTGCTCTCTAGAATAAGCCAGAATTCAACAAGGTATGTCATTTTTGTTATAACTCCTTTTCTTAGAGGTTCCAAGTAGTGACACCTGGAGGAATTGCATAAAACACATTGAAGAACAATGTGTACTATTATCATATCTTTATTCATTACATGTACATAGTTACAATTATTTCAAGTTAGGGTTGTTGACTAATCCAAAACTAGTCATGTGAGACTAAAGAAAAGTTTGATGAAAATGCTAGTCTCTTGTTGTTAAAGTTAAGGTTTGCAAGTATGTGATCATATATACCAATTCTATTACAGAGTTACAAATCAGATTTGGATTATGAAATTGATGAGGGATTTTGGTTGAGGTACATGTTGGCTACATGGTTGAGACAAGTAGTTGATGAGTTGGCACATACATGAGGTGTATATTTGATGATATTGATACATCTTGATGAGTCATAGTTGATGATTAGTTGATACATGATTGGTACATACTTGGTACATTGTTGGAGGCTCTTGTTATTAGTGTTGTTGACACATGTTTTATGGATGATGTAGCATACTTGTATTGGTATATTATTAGAAGCACACATTGATCTTGGTGATGATTATGAGTTGTTGTGTTATACTTGGTAGATGCACATATTTGAGAGTTGTCTTGGTGATTGATCTTGGTGAGTAGATATAATTTGGTTGATAATAATGATGAGACAAGTTTTTGTGATAGGTTGTTTGGACAGGTTGTTATGACATGTTATTTGTACAGGTTTGGTGCATGGTTGATGCACTTGTTCATGGTACAGGTTGGTGCATGTGTTGGATCGCTCATTCCCCAGAAGATCCTTACAATGAGGCTATGAAGTCCTTTTTACAAAAAGTAGGAATTCCAAAAACCCTAGACATCCAAAAACCTAACCCTAGGAGATGAAGCGCCAAAAGTCATGCGGGCCCTGTTCGGGTAAGTTAGTACATCAACTTCCCGGTGTCGTAACTTTTGCATACGATATTTGTTTTAGGCGTATGATAGCCCTTTGGAAAGATATCGTCGAGGATATTCATTTTCGGGGAAATATCGAAGGAAATTACATATTGAAAACCTAGTTTCCCAAAAAAAATCGTTTAGGGCCTCAAAATGACTGCAAAAGTGAAAATTGCTAAAAATAGTAAATTACCAAAATTGCCAAAAAAATGTTTTGAGCTAGTTGGAAAAGGTGGGTGGCCACCGATATCCACCTGGATAAATCCTCCCTCATTAGGAAGAAATGGTCTCCATTTTGTTGAGGTCCCCCATTAGATGAGGAAATTTCTACTAAATTTGGCCCCGGGTGAGCCACTTGCCTTGGTGCAGGAGCTGCCCTGCTTTGACGACTCGATAAAGATGGATCCTTTGTTGTCGAGTGCCCTGATCTGTGTGTCCACAATATGATCATTGGATTCCTGGTGTATGCAGTCGAGGTTGAGCTCTGTTGGTGTTAGTTTTTCTGCTACTTCTAAGGTGTCCAATAATGGTGGGAAATAAGGGCGAAGGAGATCCACGTTGAACACTGGGTGCAGGCCAAGAAAAGGAGGAATGTTGAGCTCAAAAGAATTATCCCCCATGACCTTGGTGATTGTGTATGGCCCATAACGGAGTGGGAGAATATTTCGATGGGGTCCTATAAGGCGTTCTTTTTGCAAGTGCAACCAAACTTTGTCGCCCACCGGAAACTTATGTGGCACCCGATGTTGATCATGGCATTGTTTGTACTTATCATTGGACTTATGTAGGATATCCTGAACCTGTTGGCAGATGTGATGGATCCGCTCAATAAACCGGGTGCCTTTGTCAGCTTTAGTTGGAGAAGGATATGAGTTGGTCGAGGTGACCACAAGGGGAAGTGCAACATCTATGGGACCCAATGGTTGGAATCCCAACCCCACTTGAAAGGGTTTGTGGCCATTTGAGCTATGTAGGGCTTGGTTGTAGCTATTTTGGACATAGGGAAGGCTCTCATCCCATGTGAGAGGGCAATTTGAATTATACATGCAAAGGATATGCACAATCATTCGATTTACGACCTCGGTTTGGCCATCTGTCTGGGGGTGGAAGGCTGTGGATTTGGTGAACTTGGTGTCCAAAAGTGACTAGAGGCTCAACCAGAATGTGCTGAGAAATCAACTATCCAGATATGAGAAAATGGTTTGTGGGATTCCAAAATGTATCTAGACTCGTTCAAAGAAGAGATTGGCAGTGGCCACTGCTGTGATGTTCTTCTTGCAGGAAACCAAAATCACCATCTTAGAAAAGCGATCAACAACCACAAATACATAGTCATTTCCCTGCTTGGTGGACAGGAAGCCCAACATGTAGTCCATTGAGATAGATTCCCCTAGCCTGTCAGGAGTAGGAAGAGGGGTGTATAGGCCATGTTTCTTAGTGGTCAGTTTGGAAATAGCACAGGCAGTGCAAGACATGATATACTTGTTGACCTCTTGTCGAAGTTTCATCCAGAAGAAATGTTTATGTAGCATTGCCACTATATTTTCGATGTTGAAGTGTCCTGCCACCCGACTATAGTGGGCTTCCCATATCAGCTTCACTCTCTCGCTTGATGGAACACAAATATGGCCCAGATGACACAACAAACCATCCTGAAGATGGAAATTATCGACAACTGTGTTTGCCCCAACATTTGGTAGGTGGTGGCGAAGTCTGGGTTTGTCTCATAGAGTTGGGGGCATCTAGAGGTCTCATTGCTACAAGAGTCTAGTAGTGTGGTGTGTGTCGTGACTGGTGGTCTGCTGAGGCAATCAACGATGTGATTGGTGATTCATGTTTTATACTTAATTTTGAGGTGGAATTGTTGCAAGTATGTGGACCACTTTTGATGGAGGTCATTCTGCAATTTTCCTTATGTCTGCATGAACTATAGTGGCTTATGATCAGTGTGGATGACTGTCTCCTTCCCAAAAATGTAATGTCTCCACTAGTGGCAGGATTACACAATAGAGTACATTTCTTTGTCGTAAGTAGGGTACTTACAGACAACATCTGATAGGGTCTCACTATGATAGGCCATGGGGTTGTCCTGTTGAGTGATAATGACACCCACATCATAGTCTGAAGCATCTATCTCGATATCAAAGGGTTGTTGCAGGTTTGGTAGTGAAATTACTAGGGTTGAGCACAAGTGTTGCTTCAAATCATCGAACGCTTATTGTTGGGACCGGCCCCACACAAATTTCTCCTTATCACCACCCCTAGTTATTTGGTTGAGGGCCCATGCAATATGGGAGAATCCCAACACGAACCTGCGGTAGAAATTGGCAAGGCCCAAGAAGCTCCGAAGCTTAGTAAGTGTGGTTGGGGCTGGCCAGTCACGGATGACTTGGATCTTGGCTGGATCCACATGTACGCCATGATGATCAATGATTTAGCCCAGGCAATGGACCCTGTCCATGGTGATGGAGAATTTTTCCAAGTTGGCGTATAGCTTGTGTTGTCGCAGGGAGTGCAGAACATGTTGAATATGCTGCAAGTGTTCGGCCCAAGTAGTGTTGTAAATGAGAATGTCATCCATATACACCACTACAAAAGTGTTGTTGAATGGTTACAGGATATCATCCATCATCCTCATGAAAGTGGCTGGAACATTTGTCAACCCAAAGGGCATGACCAACCATTCAAAAAGGCCTTCCTTTGACTTGAAGGCAGTCTTCCATATATTTTTTTGTTCTATCAGGACCTGGTGGTAGCCAGAATTCAAATCAATCTTACTGAAGTATTTGGCCCCCATGAGTTGATCAAGGAGGTCGTCGATTCAAGGAATCGAGTACCGGTTTCTGACTGTGATTTTATTCAGAGCTTGTTAATCAATGTAGAGTCACCAGGTTCAATCTTTCTTCTGTACCAGCATGATTGGGCTTCCGCAAGATGATGAGTTGGGATGGATGTGATCCTTGTGGATTAGTTCTTGGATCTGTTGCTTGATCTCCTTATTCTCTAACAGAGAGAGGTGATAGACTGGCCCATTGGGAAATGGTGCGTCGAGGGTCAGATCGATGGGGTGCTTGACCTAGAAATGCAGAGGTACCCTAGTAGGTGAGGAGAAGATATTCAAGTATTCTTCCACGACCTTCTCTACTTGCTTTTTCTGTGTGGAGAGGTCGATCATAGAGAACCTGGATGTGGATGTTATCTTTCTCTTATTCTGAGAGAGAATCATGAAGAAGACAAAATTCCCCATCTGAGAGATGACCTTCCTGCATTTCTTAATAGAGATCAAGGAAATAGCACTAGGTGGGACTGCCTCGGGTATCCTGTACAATTTCCTGTTCAAAGTAATAATAACACTACGAGGCCTAGACTCATATACATCATGACTTTTCCATAAATAAGGTTGGCCCAAAAGAACACCACAAACTTTGAGATGAGCAACATCACAAAATACCTCGTCTTTGAAGGGATTGATGTCGTATGATAGTCAGCACTGTTGGTTGACGCGGAGATCACTTCCTTTGCAGAGCCATCCAATGGTGTAGAGTTATGGGTGAGGCATTGTTGGTAGGGCCAACCACATGATGAAATCTACTGAGATGAGGTTCTTTTGGCTTCCGCTATCAACGATGAAGTGCAGCAGGGTGCCTTTTACCCACATCTGTGAATGGAAGAGGCACTCTCCTTCTTCTGGCTCATCTGGTTCACTAGGCTGGAGGTTGGTGGTAGAAATGGTGGCATTGGGTTCTGCGTCAATGATATGTCTTCCCCTTTCTGTTCTGGCTCAGAGTCAAAACCCGCATCTGATTCAGAGGATTTTACTTTGGACACCAGTGACTGCTTTGAGCAACAGTGAGCAGTGTTATGCTAAGGGCTCTTATGGAAGTCGCATGAATTCCTGGTATCTTTCTTTTTATTTCTGGTGTCCTTCTTTTCTTGTGTCTTGTACTGGTTGTCCTAATACTGTACTTTATTCTGTGAGTTGGGGCCACCCTTTCTTGGCTTTGGGTTTCCATGCCCAAATGTCCGCATCATTTATTTGAGCGTGTGCTTGATTTTGAAGGCATATCAGTAGGTCGCGCCCAAGGATGATATTTCTAGAAATTCCATCTTAGTCTGGATGTATCTATCCAGAGCAGTGCGATACTTGAGTACCAGATGTCGCTCTGAATCTTTGATACCCGGCTTGGTGTGCAAGGTATGGAAGATATTTGTGAAATCTTGCACTACTTGGTCTCTTTCTTGCCGCAGTGTAGTCCATTTCGTATACAAGTTGTCATAACTTCCAACATGGTATTATTCTTCCTTAATAGCATCGGGTTCCCAGGTGTTCGTGACTGTAAATAATGAGGGTTCCTTTGTTTCCTTTTTCTCACAAAAGGTTTCCCACCAATCTTTGACATGGGGAATGACTTTGAGGAGCGCAAAAGTAATATTTTCTCTATTCAAAAAGTTATGGACAGAAAAATACCCTTCTAGTAGATTCAACCACTTGTCTACAGCATCTCCTTCTATATGACCTTCAAATATAGGAATATCGAAATGTATTTGTACCTTGAAGGGGTGGCACCTCCGCTCGAAGAATATGTGTTGCCTGTTAATAGTCATCGAAGGATTTGCGTGAAACTATCCATCATCTCGTTCCTTTGTTGCATGAGGGATTATTCAATCAACAGTTTGAAAGGATCTCTTGTCTCGTAATATTTCTTTTCTCCTTCCATGAGAGGTCGCTTGGGTGCGCGAGAGCTTTTATCCTCAAGAGAAACAAGCTCGAGACCCAACTCTTTGTACTCCGACCTCGTTGGGGACATGCATTAAGATGACAAGGAGAAAACCGATCTGATACCACTGATATGGATTTTATGAGAAGAATGAAATGACTATAGATTATTAACAGGTGATTAACACAAAATAACAGAGATACAGAAAAATCGATTTTCTATTCAATAAGGAAATAAGCTAAAACTGTAAAATGCAGCGGAAACAAGCTTGTTGGAATGGTGGTGGATTATCTCTCAGAAGAGATGTGTTGGTTGCGCTCATTCGCAAGAATATTCTTACAATGAGGATATGAATGCCTTTTTATAAAAAACAGGAATGCCAAAAACCCTAGACATCCAAAAACCAAACCCTAGGAGATGAAGCGCCAAAATTCATGTGGGCCCCGTTTGGGTAAGTTAGTACATCAACTTCCCTGGGTCGTAACTTTTGCATACGATCTTCGTTTTAGGCATATGATAGCCCGTTGGAAAGGTATCATCGAGGATATTTATTTTAGGGGAAATATAGCAAGAACTTGCATATTGTAAAGCCGTTTTCTCAAAAAACATCGTTTAGGGCCTCAAAATGGCTCCAGAAGTGAAAACTGCTAAAAATAGTAAATTACCAAAATTGCCAGAATATTTTTTTGAGCTAGTTGGGAAAAGTGGGTGCCCACCGATATCCACTTGAATCAATGGTTGATGCACTTATTTATGGTACAGGTTGAGGTATAGGTTGATGCATGGTTGTTGCATGGTTCAAGTTATTGGTACAGATTGTTTGGTGCAAGTTGATTGGTACAGGTTTACAATAGTATATCTCACAGTGATAGTGAGACAGTGGTTCCATAATTCTACTTATACATCAAGGAGTTTGGATGGGGAAAGGAGAGGTGGTTGTAGCCACCTTCTAGTTGTAGCTGGATATCATAGGGGTTGTAGCCTCCTTCTGGTTGTAGCCAGAGAATTGGGGAATTGGAGCTTCCCTCGGGTTGTAGCTTGAGAAACTAGGGGGTTGGAGCCTCCTTCCAGTTGCAGCTGGAAAACAAAGGAATTTGGTGCTTCCAATGAATGTAATTCTTCAATACATATAAGAAAAAAAGAATTATGTGGTTTTATGTCGCTTTGGGTTTCCACGTAAAAACATTGGTGTATTGTGTATGTGTTGGCCCTTAACCAAGTTTTGGAGAACCTTGGTCATGTTTGACCACTTTTGGGACTTCGATAGGTTATTCAAAGACGGAGTGCAAGGAGAAGTGGAGATTGCGAGATCTCGCCCCCTTTTGAAAAAAAATTGGTTTTAGGGTTTATGTAATGGGTATGGGATGTCGGCCCATGGGTTTACCCATGTTTAGGCTCATTTTGTAAAGTATAAATAAGTAGCTTTCTGATGTAAGTAAAAGGGTTGCTAAGTCAGTTGTAAGCCATTGCGCTAAGCGCAAATAGTTGTGGATGCTTTGTGCATATTGTGTGTTAAGACTTGCAGAGCTAAGTGAAAGTGATTGTAAGAAGGCTTTGTACTGGTACCTAGCTTGGGGAAGGAGGATCTGGCGAGGTGCACGCAGATCTCCTGTCCTGTGCGGAGTAGGTTATGTGGCTCTGTGCATATACGAAGATTGACAAAAGATAATAAATAAGGAGAAGAGTTGGTGGACGTAACCCCACACTGGGGTGAACCACGTATATCATGTGTTATTGTTGCTTTGTGTTGTATAGTTGATATGTTATTGATGTGATTTATGCTTAGTGTTGTAATATGTATGTTAGATGCATCTAATATAGTAGATTAGTTCTTAGTGATGTGAATGAATGCTAGATCTGATATATTTCTATGTCCTAAGTGCTTGGATGTGTTAGATCTTGTTGAATACCACGTTGTTTTGTAATTAGGGTTTTGACCTGCGATGTGAATAAGGGTAAAAGCTAATGAATGTTAACTACTAATTTCTATGTTAAGTGTTGTGATCATAGATCTATGTCCCAGCTAGGTTGTAGACACTTGAGTCCTGCAACCACCCCTACCTCTACCTTGGGTGAGACTTCATCTGCTTCGCAGGTGTTGCCGAAAGGGCCAGTAGTTAGGGTTTTGTTGGTGCCTTGTTGAAGTGTTGAAACCTAGGTATGCCCCTTGTGCCAACAAATGGTTCTGTTGCCAGGACCTGAAACTGTGATTGTTGGGAACTGAAGAAAAGAGAAAGATATGTGTGTAGATATGTTGTTGTAGTGCGCAGTATTCTACTTGTCTTGCGAAGCTCTGTGCTAAGAAAGAAATCAGATCTGAAAAAAGAGGTAAGATCTTAAATCTTTGTGCTCTAATAAAGGCAAGATAAGTGAAAAATTATGTTTCGAAAGTATGGATCTAGGTATGTTTGATATATTTTGTCCTAGTTTGAAAACTAGGGAACAACTAGAAGAAAGAAGATGTGAAATGAATAGATCTGATTGAAATAGTGAAATATGTGTTATTCCTATGCATAGAAAGAATGTTTGGACTAACAAATGGATGCAGGACCATAGAAAGAAATTTTTGCAGGTTAGTTACTGTGATCCCAGTGCGTAGAACAGGAAAGGTTGGGGATCATTTAAGAGAAAGAGAGGATTAACTCTTTGTTATAGTTGCAGAAGACTGAGACATCTTGCTAAGGAATTCCTTGGTAGAGTTCCTAGTTGTCTTTGTTGTAAATCTATGGACCATGAAGTTTTGGATTTCCCTATAATGATTACTAAAGTTGAAAATATGAATGAAAGAAACATTTAATGATCACAGATATATCGGTTTATTAGAGATCTTAAAAGAGAAAGAGTGCATAGAAACAAGAATATGATACTTTGACATAGACTGTGTTCTGGATGAGGAAACACAAGTGAATATCATGATAGAAAGTACTTGGGAAATATTAGGAAATCCTTCTATGGTTCCTTCATTGGGAGGAATAGGATTATTCAAAGGAAAAATGATAACCCTGTGTGGAAGACTTACCCAGGTACCTATGAGTGCTCATGGAACTTCGACAGAGGAAGAATTCAAGGTCATTAAGTTTGTTGAGAACGACGCTCCTTTTGCACTTTTTCTAGGCAAAACCTAGATTGAGAAGGATCAGATACGAAGGAAAGAAGAAGAGGAAGCTCTAGAACTAAGGATGATTTTAGGGGCTAAATTTCACTCATGGGCTAATTTTCCATGGTTTTTCCAAAATCGAGATTCGCTATTTTAAAAATGATTCGCCCAAATTCTATAGGATAAAATTATTTTACCTTAAAAATCACCAAAATTTTATAAAAACTATATAAAATCCTTAGAAATTTGAATATTTTTACAAAAATATTGCCAATCATTTATGGTTGGCATATGAAGGATTAGTAATATTCGCTAAGGTTTCTACATTTTAAAATAAATTTCCATCCTTAAAATCATCCCTGTCTAGAACAGAAAAAGAAAGACCTAAGGGATTTCATGGCTAGGAGAATAATGTACTTAATAGAAGAACAAGAGGAAAAGTTGAAGCTACTGAGGACCAGAGACTTAGATGTCGAAGTTGAGAAAATGTAGGAAAATTTGAAAAACCTGTCCATGCAGCAGAAATAAGAACCTACCCCCGAAATAATAAGAGAGGAGGTATTCCACTCGGAACCTTTGAAAGATCCTCAGTAGTGCGAAGTTACTATGCTAAGAGCAGATAAGAATAAAAATGGAAAGAGGAATCCAGTGACTCAAATCACGGGAAAGAAAGCTAGAAATCTTAGCAAGAAGAAAGCAATGTTAGAAAAATTACAAGAAGTTCGAGAGAGGACTTCACAGAAGGAAGGCTTGCATAATTTGAACTCCACAAAAATAGCAAAGCAACACAGATTGGCACTTCACCACGGTGAATAAATATGACCATTGGAGGTGTCCCAACCATTAGAACGATGCTCCAGAACTACTAGAACCGTATTTATGACCGGAAATATCGTCATTGGACCGTTGAGACCGTGCCATAACGGATCAAATCGTATTGATTAAGGAATTTTTACCCGTTGGAGGAATCCGTTACGATGTTGTCTATTTATACTGTCGAATGTTGCACCGAGAACACTCTTGGAAACAATGATTATTCAAGTCCAAAGAGAGATGACTATTACCGCGTTATGCTTATTGAGACCTCACCACTCATTCTGTTACATTGAGTGTTTTTTCACCGACCTGAGATATCTGATCTCGAGCGTGTATGTCGGGTGACTTTAGCACAGTAGAAAAATCCATCAAAGAGATCCTCATAGACCTCATGGCTAAGAAGTTCATGTCCGTAGGGGCACAAGCTTCATCAACTAAAGGAGTGCAAGGCTCCCCATCGACTGCATGTCAATCTGGGCCCTCTATAACTGCGACAGATAAACGGAGAAAGCATCGCGATGACTTGGTGAACACGAAGCACATCCCATCTATCTTGCTCAACTACATCCTGCCTCTGGCTAGCGTGGTTAGTCATGATAGTGTCCCAAGGGACTTCAACTATACATTGATCATTGTGTATCTCCTGAAGGGGATAAAAGTAGTTGGTTCACAGTTGGGACAGATTCTGACGTTGAAGATCATTGACTTCAACTTGGGATATAACAATAATTATGGGATGCTCTCCCCACACAAATATTTGACCAAGACAATGGGGATGAAGTCAAATATAATCCCCCAGTCATGGACCATGGACATTACAAGGTCCACCATTCTTAATGTGATGAAGATACCACACTTTGGAAGCCATCAGGAGGTTAACGTGTGCATTAAAATCCTCATGTGTTGATACCATGGTGGTTATCGGTGGTTGGAAAAATGCATCACTATAGATCTAGTGCTAATCCACCAGATCAATCAATTAAGCATGCAAGGACCAGACCCACAGAAATTTTACCCAGGGAAGGCTACAGATCGCACCCTGGCGCAGTGAATCAAAGACACCTACGATGATGTGGATAAGGGGAAGTGAGGCTACAAGGTACCCTCCATCAAAAATGGAGCAGTTCGCTTAGCTTTCCAGTTGATCGTTGGTAATCTCATCAAGAAGAACAGACCCACGCAGGTCACGGGGTTCGTTGTCGACCTCGCAGGAAAATGCATTGAAGGGCTACAAATGAACTAGGTGAGCTACCTCATCAACCAGTTAGAGAAAGACTGTCGCGAAGCTCAGGATCAGGGCTGTGAGTTTCATTTCAGCTGGTTGTTGATTCTCATTCCCTTCATTTCTTGGGAGATGTCAGAAGGAGCAACCTTCCCTGAAATTGACTCGTCCGAACCACTAGCTGCAAATTTCACTACGCTCTGGTATTCAAGTGACATGGTGAAGCAATGGAAGTCAAACGCGATGTTCCACACCTATTATCTATAGCTGAAGAGGGCCATTGAGTCCTTCCCTCGCATGACGTCAAATTCCCTACACAGGTTCAGTCCACTTGCTAAGTTCTGTGCAGATAGACATTTCATTTATATCACTACGTGGAAAGACAAACATAAAGAAGAGCTCCAATCCTACTATAAACTCACAAAGGAGGACATGGAAGAAATAACTAAGGGATGGCCTGCAGAATTCCTCCTACCAGTAGAACAGGTAGAGATCTTCTGCCCTGACCTCATCGGAAGCCCTATGGTCACTCAAGAAGAGTATGATGAACCAAGAAGCAGCAAGAAGAAAAAGAAGGAAGAAGTACAAGAACTGAACAACGCATCCAAGGAAACTACACCAGAGTCACCAGGAGGAGGAGGTGATGACGAAGTAGATCAAGAAGAGATCAAAGAGAAAGAAGACAAACATAAGCAAGGAAAAATGACACCACCTGAGGATCCCATTGATGAGGCTAAGACAACCAAGAAAAGAAACGGGTCCCCCACGAAACCTTCATTGCAGAAGAAGTCAAAAGCTAGTAAGCCCAAGTTGCAGATTGTGCTCACGGTGGATGACATTGACCTCATCATATATGTTGTATCAGATACCTCAGAGGATATTTACAGTGCAATGAAGCAAAACAGGAGACCATGTATGATAGGAATGAAGTAGAGCTGAAAGGGGTACAACAATCCCTCTATTCGAGCCGCGCAGTGTCTACTGCGCCACCGCCATCAGAAGGAACATAGTTGGGAGATAAGCCTGCCCAGCTACGCAAAATAGTCGATGCAATAGAAGCTCACCTTCATCGTGTCTAGGAGGAAAAAGAGTAGGCCATAGAGGCATTGAAGAAAGAAAAAGAGGAATCCATAGAGCAACGTCGAGTTGTGCAACAATAAAAAGATGACCTCCAGGCGAAATTTGTATAGGATAGAGCGCAGATCCAGAAGGAAAAAGACCAGTTGTTCGTAGAACAGATGGGAATTAAGGAGGTAGTCACTAGAGCAATTCACTTTGTGTCCGGCATCGCACAGATGGAAGAACACCCAGTGGAGAGTCAAGTGGGGAATATTGTGGAAGCCATTCAACAACTTCAAGCAGTAATCGTGGAACTGGAATTGCAATTAGTGCCAAGCACTCTGCAGGAAGTCTGAGACCAAAGGGAATAAACTAGTTGGAGTGCATCCCAAAGAATAAAGGAATTGGATTTAGAATGCAAGAAACTCAATAGTCGAAGTGTGCAGACTTATGAGCGCCTTGCAGAGGACCTAGAACTAAAGACATTGGAGTCACATATCTAGGAGGAAAAGCAACAAGAAGCAACAATGCAATCATAATTGAAGCCACTGTTAGCGGTTGAGAGGATGAAAAGGTCCCAGGAACAACACATGGTTCAGCAACAGGTCCATGCCATCTAGAGTAAAGTCATGGAAGTGACCCAGAGGCTCTAGCCAGTGTAGGATGAAGCTTGCACACTTTTTGAGGAGATTGAAGGACAAGGTGCACATCTAGAACAAGTGGTCACCACAGTAGAACAATGCCTGGAAGGACATATGATCAAGAAAGTTATTCATGATTTCATCGAGCAGGAGGCTCTGGCAAAGCAATAGGTCGAGGCAACTCAAGCTAAGATCAAGGCCTTTGAGGCAGAGTTACCCAGATCATAGTGACTCGAGACGAGTCATAGGTGAGTGTTTGGGTCTTGTTGGCTCTTGACCAAGTTTTGGAGAACCTTGGTCATGTTTGACCAATTTTGGGACTTTGACAGGTTGGGTGAAGATGGAGTGCAAGGTGAAGCGGAGATCACGGGATCTCTCCCCCTTTTGTGGGATTTTTTGGTTTAGTGTTTATGTAACAGGTATGGGATGTCAGCCCATGGGTTTACCCATGTTTAGGCCCCTTTTGTAAAGTATAAATATGTAGCTTGGTGATGTAAGTTAAAGGGGTGCTAAGTTAGTTGTAAGACAGTGCACTAAGTGTGAATAGTTGTGGATGCTTTGTTCATATTGTGTGTTAAGACTTGCAAAGCTAAGTGCAAGTGATTGTAAGAAGGCTTTGTGTTGGTACCTAGCTCGAGGAAGGAGGATCTAACGAGGTGCGCTCAGATCTCCTATCTTGTGCGGAGTAGGTTCAATGCATCTGTGCATATACGAAGATTGATAGAAGATAATAAATAAGGATAAGAGTCGGTGGGCGTAGCCCCACACTGGGGTGAACCACATATATTATGTGTTACTATTGCTTTGTGTTGCATAGTTGATAGGTTATTGATGTGATTTATGCTTAGTGTTGTAATCTGTATGTTAGATTCATCTGATATAGTAGCTTAGTGCTTAGTGATGTGAATAAATTCCATATCTAGTCTATTTATATGTGCTAAGTTCTTGGACGTGTTAGATCTTGTTGAATACTATGTTTTTCTGTAATTAGGGTTTCGACCTGCGATGTGAATAAGGGTAAAAGCTAATGATTGTTAACTGCTAAGTGATCTGTTAAGTGTTGTGATCACAGATATGTGTCCCGGCTAGGTTTTAGACACTTGAGTCCTACAACCACCCCTGCCTCTACCTTGGGTGAGACTTCATCTGCTTTGCAGGTGTTTCCAAAAGGGTTGGTATTTAGGGTTTTGTTGGTGTGTTGTTGAAGCGTTGAACCCTAGGTATGCCCCTTGTGCCAACAATATGTGTATGATTTTTCATTTGTTCATTGTTTATTTACTCTTCAAATATTGGATGATAAGGCTACATTGATATAACACTTCCATTATATGGTTAAAAAGGATTAGATTTCTCTATTATTGATTCACCCTCCCTCTCAGTAATCCAACAAGAAGTTGAGAAATAGGGAACTTTTAAATCCTCTAATTTAAGTGTTCCTACACCATAAGGTAGTGAGATACTCGTGAAGGGTCGAAAGCCGAGGTTTGGTTGTTCTATGCATCCCTCCTTGAGTCACCCAACTCTTGGAAGGGAATCCAGCCCATGACCCATTTCTGAGGCCGAAAATCAAAATGTTGCACTTTGACCGAGGTACCTAGTGACCAAAGATAGGACATCTACCCAGGTGGAAATTGTGGGCTGCAATCGCACCTTGATCATATTGTATGTGGCTATTGGGAAATATCGCCAGTTATTTCAGGATATGCACCCTCTACCCCTCATTATAACTAATTATTTTAACCTTCACTAGTTCCTCTTCTGGTAGCTTCAGAACCCATTGTTGAGTGCTATTGGAAGTTCTAGTGTTATTTGAGAGGAAGGATGATACATATTTTAGGACATGATCTTTTATTTGTCGTTCCCCCATGCAGACAAACTTCACCTATCCACGTGCTTGTTTACTTTACAATGATGTATGTATGATGTTCATTTGATTGGATGCCATTATGAGTTATAATATTTTGTGAAGGTCAAATCATAAAAGCACTTGTTCATTTATTTCTCTTATCACCATTTGCACGAATTCACTTTTCTATTCGGAACCATAGGGGACCCACAGAATCCCCATAATTCTAGATGCTTGTAGAATCTTCCTCCTATTCTAGGAGGGGTTCCTAGTCTTGCCAACTCACTGGCTCAACCATATCACACCCCCGTGAGTGCTACTATTTTTGGATCAGGTTTACTTGGTTCCACTTTTCTTGGGTCAAACAACTAAGGCCATATGTCTGTTAGTTCTCCTTCATAAGGAGGTGGGAGTCAAACTTATTCTCAAGGAAGAAGTACACACCCACCAAATATCTCTCAAGGGACAAGACCACTACCTGTCCACATGATTGTTGGAACAAATCCTCCACCAAATATCCCTATGCCATACTTTCCATCCCTTAACATTCCTGATTTAACCAAACTCGCGAATGATCCCATTTTGCATGATCCCACTTGGCCCAATATGCCTACCAAACTACCTTCAGATATTCCAAAGTTTGAAGGAAAACCAAGGGACTATCCCACCAACCATCTTATGACATTTAACTTATGGTTTTCTTCCAACAACATCATGGATGATTCCATCTACTTACATTTGTTTCAACACACTCTCACTAGTTCCTCAACCAAATGGAATGTGGACAAAAAATTAGGGTCCCATGTGACCTTTGAATCATTGGCCAAGGCCTTTTTGTCCTTTTTCCAACTACCATTTCGTCATGATACCGGTTTATAACTTCTCTTGGAGTTCAAACAAACCACTACTATCCATATATCCGATCACATCCATGAATGGCATCAGCATCGTACTTTGTCTAAAGCATAAACCACCAAAGAACAACGTCTTGATTGGTTTATCAAATCACTCATCTCTGTTATTACCAAGGATGTCGAATCCACCTTTTCTCAATCAAAAGAGGAAGCCATCAACAAGGCTCAACAATTCGAACTCATCTTTTCCCAGTCAAGTTACTTATACATAGTATTTCATGATGCACCTAGACCCATACCATTTGGATAGGGAAAACCTGGGATGTCCCACGCAACTGATGGGTTGATTGGTTCTATGAACCATCTCAACCATTACAACCACTCGTCACCTGCTTATGGTGCACATTAGTATACACAACCATATGGAGGGACATCATATTACCATCCTCTTGCTCACCAACAGTCGTATCTTATTTCTCCCCCTCCACCAATGGGTGGTCCCTCATCGGTACCCATGATGTGTCTGGTCTCTCAACCCAGTACGGGTCCACCTTCTACCTCCATAAACAACCTTAGTACTAGTGAAAATTCTTCAACTTCTTACATGTCATATGGATCGTCTCCATAAAAAAATCCATATTTTCCTTTTCCTAGTCCTCCACAGTCGGTTTCTCCTCCGCTAGGACAACCACATGTCGGTGTTAACTTTGTTGAACCCTCTCCTATTCAACAACTTCAAACTTTTGAACAAATGAATACGAAAAATGAAGCCCATCTACCGAACAATGCCAAGAAGAAAGGGAAAAACTGAAACAATAACCACCCAGGATCAGGAGGAAATAACCCTCAAAAAAATCCTCTCGTTGGGTGAAACCAGAATCAAGGCAACCAAAACCCCCAAGGGAGAAACAATAACAATCAATCACGATAAGGGAGGAAAATAACCTTCGGACTAAAGTCCCTTACACTCTCTGTGGTGAGTATGGAAATTATACACACCATTTCCCCCAAATATCCGACTTCAAATGGATGAAATAATCCATAAACGTGCAACGTCCTCCAGCATCGCATGCCCCTCAACAGGACCCACAACATTACTTGCAACAACCACCTCCAGTTTTTTTGCAAAAAACTATTCCACACCATGGTGTGATGAATACCCAATAAGAGGTGCACCCTACTCCACCCCAAATGGGGCAGTATCAAAACCCAGGTCCCAATCAACCTAGAAATCTGGTTGATCGCAACATCCTTCTTACCAGCGAAGAAAAAATTATTCCGCAAACACGTGGTCATCAGTACAATTTTCCCCATGAATCTACCCCAACCACCTCAGAATCGACTCCAGCTACAACTGGACAACCATTGATGATTCCATGCCCTAACATTGAACCAAACCCTCATATACCCTGTATTCCATTACAATGGAACATACATAACCCTCATGCTAGGGAAACACATAACTACATTTTGGTCGATGACTTAGCACAATCCCCTGCAGTGATGTCTGTATTGGAAGTCCTCCAAACCTATCCAACTCATCAGAAATCATTACTTCCCTCCTTGGGGGAAGTATATCCAGTTGGAGAACTATTACCTTAGGAATTCCCTGAGAACCCCACTACACCACTTATCCCAGAGTTTCCCTCCTCCAAGGGAAAATCTTGGTTTGGGAGATACTTCCCCAAGACATTACCCAAATTCCCTTTTTCTACCCTCCACCTAGAGTCCAAGAATTCTAGGTAGTTGTGACCCTTACACTTCCTAACATGGTGCTTTCCATCCCTGTATGGTATCTTCATCCACACGTGATGGTTCCTTAACCATCTCTGCCTCCTCAGATAGAGGGAAGATCGATGTAGATCCTAGTACAGGATCCTACCACACCACAATCACTCCCAACTTTTGTCACCATTTCCACTATTGGGGGCAAACGAAAGAAGAAAGATCCCATAGCTCCACTTCCTCCTTGAGTTCAACCTCCTTGAGAAATATGCAAAAGAGAAGAGAACCCCACTAATCGATGTCCTATTCTTCTCGAGTTACACAGTTTGATCCAACTCCCTAGAGAAACCACATTGCTCGCCACTCCACCAAGTATGTCCACTGCTACTACGGAGTCCTCCACTCCAAGAAATAAAGGGTTGTGAACCAAATTCACTTGTGCCATCTGTTCATATTATGGCCATTACACTCATCATTTCCCAGATCTACCTCAATTTATCCAAACGTTAGTCGTAGTATGAGAAACATCTCGGCCAGAGCCACCCCTTACTGAGGCTCACATCAATAAAATTCGATATATTTCATCGCCAGTCACCCTGCGAATGAGGTAACATCCACAGTATCAGGACATTTAATTTATGTCCAACGGTCCCTCGCACCCTGTACACGATATCCCATATGCATCCTCAACACTTGAGGACACCAACACTTACCCATTGACAGGTCCCCCTGTCACCTCCTAGGATCCCCTGTAATCTCACATTTTTCACTGTGACGAAGATATCCTGGAGGAATGTTGGAAGATTGGTTGTTGTCATTGATGTCAACCCTAGTCATGGGTTTTGGACCGCAATATTGATGAAGGTATTTGGACATGAAGGAAAATGTACATGTAGATACAACACCCAATGGATGGATAGTATACATCATGTTGTTTCCGGTGGTATGTGGCACGTCACGTGGATCCTCATGGTTGAGGAGAAATGAATTTTTGAATATGAAAAAGTGACTTGTACATGTAGGCCCTAAAGATAATTAAAGAAAAGAATTATAAAATAAGAAAGTGTCAGGTCGGCCCTAATTTTAAAAGGAAGTAACATAAATGGTATAAATAAACATCCTTATACATTCATTTGATACAATTCAAATTTCAGAGGGAATAAGAAGTAAAAGAAGGCCGGATTTCAAGGGAGGATGAAGTCTTTTGGTGATGTGTTCTAAGGTATGTTATTTTCAGGTCATCTTACCATTTTTGCTATAACGTTTTTTCTAGAATAATTCATATGGTGAAATATCTATTGTATTGAGAAGACATATCAAGGTACCTCTGGTAAAAATTTTATCTCTTGATTCACTATAATTATGGAGATACACTCTGTGGAAGATAGGGTTTGTGACCAGTCCTGAAGCTAGTCAATAAACAGGTGTTTTGGGTAAAATAGTCATAACTTCTTCATAAAAAATCCAAATTCCATGGGACCACTTCCATTGGAAATAGTCCGGAATGTAGTTGCTTGTGTGCCATTTTCATAATTGGATGTTAAATATTGAGTGTGGGGCATGCTGTACACATTGGGTCTTCTGAACAGACCAGAATTGAATAAAGTCTACCATTCTTTCTATGACCTCCTTTTGGGGAGGATTCAAGGAGTGAAAATTGGAGGAGTTTCAGAGAATACATTGAGTAATATTATCTATAGGATCAAAGTAATCCAAGAATTGAATAATTGCATAAATTAAAGAAGTCGCAGGAAGCATTATCAGGTTCTATGTGATCATTGGTTGATGGTGATGATTTAATGTAAAGTTGTATTATCTCTCATATATTCTTGGGTGGAAGGA
>SNQJ01S0154440.1:0-22599 GCA_010110895.2 Picea sitchensis
TCATAGCTTGGAGTGGTGAAGTAGCTTGTTTGCTGCCAACAACTCCAAGGACTTAAAGACTCAATTCCCTCCTTAGTTCATCCGAAAGACTCCATTGCCCAAGGGTTTAAAGGCTACGATTTCCTCTTTCTTCCTCTTTCTCAAAAATTTCAAAATCGCTTTGGTAACTTGTTGTTTGGTTTACTTTCTTAGATACATTTCAGATTATAAATCATTCATATCTAAGTAGTAAGCTGTCTAAAGACTAGATCTAGAAGTCATATTTCAAATCGGTTATCTTAATCTAGATCTAGTTTCAAGAAAAGTCAAATTTTTAGCATTTTATTTCTAAAATTTTAAGGCTGAAGTTTGATTTATTAGACAGTGCTTTCAAGTTTATATTTAGCAATTATAAGTGCTCTGTATTTCTGTTTCATAACAGCAACAAAAATACCCTAAGGAAACTAGCTCTTTAGCTTGAATTCCTTAGTTAATTTTTGCCGAAAATTGCTAAAAAAAACTTAGAAATTTTTCAAAGTTTTCACTCATAACCCAAGACACTTCTAAAGTGTTTTTGGGCATCTTTTATCCTTGTTTGCTTGCTGTTTTGTGCAGGTTGGTGAACAGATAGAAGGAGTTTCTGTCCGTTTTGGGCGGATTAGTGGTGAACAGATAGAAGGAGGTTCTGTCCATTTTGGTGTGTTATCCCCCGATATTCAGGGGATAATTCAGGAGATCATGTCTCGAGGTCCACATGGTCCTAGACATGGGAGTACCGAGAGCAGGAGCGACCTGAGCATGGTTCTAGAGGACCCATCTTCTTCTTTCAGCCAGCTTTGTCCTGTCAGTGCACCAGCCTCAATCACTACCGGCCTGGGCTTGCACTGATAAGGCTCTTGCTCCATGAGGTAATTGGTCCGAGGTACCATGGTATGTGTCATATTTGATCATTATAACCTTCTTGTATGTGTATGCATTAGATCTCTTTCATTTTGGATGACTGCTTGATCTTTTACACTAATCCACTTGACCACTGTTGGGGTAATTGATGGGGTGGCTTATAAGTTGAGATCTGCGGGTTTTGGTTAGCCACCAAAAGGGGGCTTCTTCCAGAACCATCGTCTGCCTTCATATTGTCACCTTTACATCTTAAAACCTGCCCATCTTTCCCACTCCCCTGTCTGGCCATTAGAGGACCATCTGGGGTACATCTTGTCTTGTGGGGGAAGAAGGGGCCAAAGGCCCAGGAGGTAAAAGCAGCTGGTAAAAAAGATAAAAAGCCATAGGAAAATTAAACTTAGAGATGCTTCGCCCAAAGATCCCCTGCTGAGAAGGCAAAAGCCTCTCTACAAGAAACTGAGGGTCTCAAGAAAATAGCCAAATAAGTGCAAGACCTAATCATGAGGATGGGGGGTCTCATCACGAGCCGGGCCCATTATAACATAGGTGTATTTAGCGGTATGACTAGAGTTGCCACCATCTGGTTACCACAGCGGCAGACCTTTTGGTTGCATGGCCAAAGGAAGTGGGGGTCTCATCACGACAGCTCCTCTCATTTCTATGAAGATACTGGTGGGTAACGCTGTCAGCTCTGGCCACCTAGCCAAGGCAGTGTCCTCTTCATCAAGGCTTGTAGCAAAATACAAATAAAGAAAGATAAGGCAATATAGCTTGGAAAAATGCATCCATGACGGGGTACAGCTCGCCTCCTACAAAGGCAGGCACCCACAACACCAGCCCTAGGTCTGACTATGACTGACATCCCTTAAAACCACCTCACGTCACTACACATGTTTTGAATAACCCTTGAGGAGACTCTCCATTTCTGTAGGGTATTAGCCCAATAGGTTACCCTTTCTGTTGCTTTGGACTTTGCATATGGGCTTGTGTAGGGTCTTTGAGCTATTTGAAGACTTGTTAGAGATGTTATGCATATATTCGATAAATTTAATTATGAATGTGGATTTACATTGCCATGATGTTTGACTAATGAGCCCCTGGAGGGCGTAGCTTTGATGTGCAGGACCATACCCGGCGGACAGGTACCAGAGGATCGGTGCACATGGGAGATGATCAGTCAGACCTCCATAGCTGAAGAGCCCATCAGATGGACGTTGGGATGCAGAGGCAGGACAGTTGTGTGATGGGCTCTTGCACATAGGAGAAGAAGGATGTTTTCATCAGGACGCTTTGGCATAGATTTAGCTCATGGGGATTAGCCCCTAGCAGTTGGACGTTGACCAGTTGATCAGGAATGCCACCAGGGCAGGATGGATGACTTCAGGGCAATGCAGCCATGTTGGGCTTGTTTAATGTGGCATGTTGCTGGAGCCCCAGGAAGGGCAACGTTTTGCTCATTAGGTGGTTACAGTCTTCAAAAGGGCCAACGTCTCCCTTTAGGGCTTGACGCCTTGATTTTCTGGCTCATTGTTGGCATTTAGCATGTAAAAAGTAACAAATGATTAAAAACTGAACTGTTGGCCTTGTCGGCTATTTTGTTGACCTCGTTTTAATTCTAATATCAAAGTATTGTATAAATAGAGATGTTTCTTTTTCCTCTTTTGAATCATAACTTGTTCTCATTGGAGAGACTACTCTTAGCTCTTGTCTTGTATTTTTCTCTCTTGGAAGTGTGGCTTAAACTTTGGAGGATTTATTTCTTGGTGAAGTGGTGCTATATGCTATTGGAAGGTTTACAACTAGGTGTGGATTGATGTCTCTTCATGATCTTTAAGTGTTTTTCTTCAAAGCTTTGGATTGAATAGTTGTATTCAACATTTCATATTCATTGCCATTCATGTTTTGACTTAATCCCTAGGACAACACACAAGTAGGTCGTGGCTTTATGTCCCCATAGCATAAGCTTTAAGCCATTTGATTCTGTAGGGTTTAGCCTAGCTACACTAGCCTTCTTCTATCTTGAGCTAGCTTTGAGTTTAAGTTGAAGAAAGAAGTGATCCTAGCTCAATTAAGTTACACCTAGGCTTGCTTCAGGGGTTTATGAGAAGCCTTGTATTGAGCAACACTTTTCAGCCCTAGATTTATCCCTGTAGCCGGCTTGCCAAGAAAGTCCTAGGGAGAAGATTGGAAGCACTAGGCCTAGCTTTAGCTACACCAGGTGTTTCTTTTCTCTTTAGGGTTAGGGTTTGTGGCCTTGCCTTTGTGCCAAACACCACTAAACCCTAAGTCTTTTGTCCTTAGGTTTGAAATCTTTCTAAACCATTAGTCATACTCTGACTCCACAACCCAAGGCACTGTAGTCTAAGAGATCGGGTTTCTTGAGCTTGTTGTGCCATTGTGTTTTCAACCACTCAAAATTTGCAAATCTACTAACCTACCTACTAACACTAGCTTCATCTTGAACTAACCTAAAGAGGATAGCTGTGAGGCCCATTTTTGAACTTTGCTTGGATAGAAAGGTGCTGCCTTGTCTGCTCTTTCATAGTCAGGACTTGTTTCTTGATTTGTCAGTTGAAAGTATCAAAACTTCCTTCATAGGCTAGCTAACCCAGACAACAAAATTATACAGTCAGGACGCCACTTTATTCTATGCTTATACCTCCAGAACGCTAGACATTTGGCAAATTTCTATTGGTTGACACATTGAGTTATTGAATGCATTTCAAGCTAAATTTGTAAAACGTTTTGCTCTTTCTCATCTAAATTGATTCCTCATTAATAGATAAAGCTTGACGTTACCCCTTGTAGCAGATTTTGTATAGGTGACGCAAAGAATCTGGTATATGTGAGCCGATTTGACATATTTAATGCATTATTGATATGATACATGGTCTTATATTGAACATTGAATGCCTTTTATCTTTCTATGCTTTGTTGAAGAAGTGTTTTAAGTTATGAATCTTTGCCTAGTTAACCATTTAGGGATTTCGGCCAACACCAGACATTTATCATTTTGCTCATGTATATCTATTGAAGATAGTCATTGGTTTTATGAAGTACTAATCCACCAGTACACGCTCAGTCTTGTCTCCAAAAAAATGATCCTATCAGTCTTTCATCTGCCAATCAAGGGGTTTACTTGACTTGGCCTTACCTTAGCCCTTCGTTGAACCAGATTGCCTTAGGGACGCCTCCTTTGGACTTGCCCTCCTAAATAGAAAGAGCCCCCATCTGAGACAAGGGTGGGGAAGCCTCATTTGCTTCAAGCCCTCACTAAGCCCTTTGGACCTTTTCCAAGCAAACCGCGGCACAGGTGTATTAGGAGCATTCGGGACCCCCTGAGGCATCATTCCTACTTCAGCAACTTTGTAAAGCTTTGTAAAAAACTTTGTAAGAGCTTGTGAGCCCCCACGAATAAGCTCACAACTCATCCCACAAGTATTGTATAAAATCATAATTAAAATAAGCTGGGCCACAAATTCGCTTCAAAATCCCCTGTGGGGAGTGGTGTTGTGGTGATTTTGTCATTTTTTGCAATGTTGTTAGATTAGATTTCACTCTCAAAGTGATTTCACTTTGGCAAATAAACTCCGCCCCCCTGCAAAGGACTCCTCAGAAGGGGCCTGTCATGGTTGATATAGCACTGTACCACACTTTATTCTCAGATAAAATAAACCAAATTCCCTGCCTCACAGCTTGTTCTCACCTCCTAGTTGCAGCTTGTCTCGACGCATTGGAGTAAGTTCATACATACTAATGGTCAAGGTCGAGTAGATCTAATTAGGACAAACTCGTTGTTAATTTTGATGCTGGAAACGCCTCTTTTAGAGTGACTCGAGAAGTGGGCATGCCCTCTCGACTCGCTTCCTGCACCGCTTTGGACATCCAAAGACTTTAAGTGGGGCTTTTACCAGGAGACCATTTGGGTTTCTAAGGTTCTCCGCAAGTTTCCAAGCAAAGAATTAACCTCCAGAGGCCCAAACCATTTTCAATTAATCAAACTTCAATTTTACTCCTAATAAACACGCATGACTACATTGCCCCACCACTCTCTTTACAGCACCCGTCTCAATCATTTACAAGCAACAAAGCCAATGCTTCACATTATAATTTGTTATATATTTGATGTAAATGTAACTTTAATCATAACCGCTGTTTCTTAGTATCCTTTGATGCAAGTTAATTTGATTATATATATCGTGGTGAAAATGAATGTTCATATTTATTTTCAGTTTAATGGTTAATGGTCGATGAAGCCAATAAACTCCTAGATTTCATTTTCTGTACTTAGCTTAAAAACCTTAGTATATTTGCAGTTAGACTACCCCCTGGCTTCACTAGGAGTTGCCCAGACCAGGAGTTGAGTATTAGGTGACAACACTTTAACTCTCACTTTCCCCCAAGACACACCGAGTGGATTGAAGATTTTCCACGCCTCCCAAAGGTGTGTATATACAAGCGGCATGTCAAGGATAAAATCTTTCTATTCCTAACACCACTTTGTTTTTCCTTGTTTTTACTTAGTTTGATGCTTGTAGTTTATCTAAATAGACTCAACTTATCTGAATTCACTTAATTCCAACTTCATTCAGGGTATTCACAAGGAGGAATTCGTGTATACATTCTTAACTTCATTCCCCGAACTCCGAAAAGGTTTATCTAAGGAGGTTAGCTAACTCCTTTTCAGAGAGTGTTTATGTCATTAGAGAACCGGTCCATTTCCTCATATTCACTTGCTTTTGCTAGTAATAATTTTGCAAAAAATGGCTATATATGATCCTTGTGATTTTAGTGCTATAATAATTATCCACATGCTATTCTTGAAAAAAGCCATTGAAAAACTTCCAAAGGCAATAATGCCATTTCACCTAAAATGCATGTTAAATCTTTATGAGATGTATAAATAAATGGTGTGTTTCACATTATCATGAAGATGTCAAAATGAAACTTTTTGTCCTTTCCTTAGAAGATGATGCTTCGACTGGTATGAAGACAAGCCGACAATATACTTTCTCAAGACCTTTGAAAGAACCTATATCGATGTCTTTATCAGAAAGGAAAAAGGGATCACTGCCATTCATGCAGCTCAACACAATGAAGAAAAATTGAAAATGAAACCATGGAAAAATTCAACAAAAGATTCAATCAATTAGTTTCAAGGCGCATGATGACATCAAACCTCCTCAGAGTTATCTTGATTTACTATATTGAGGCATTGGTGGTGAAATGATATCAACTAAGAGATAAGGAACCCACCGATCTAAAAAAGGCTCAAGAAATCGTTATCAAGATTGACAAGAATATGCAAGCTTCAGAAAGTCAAATCTGCCTGTGATTCACAAGAGGTAGTTCTTAAAAAAAAACAAATGAGTCTAAAGAAAAAGCAGCATCCCAGATAATAAAGATCCATCCTCAGTGACCCTAGCTAAGGGTGAGATGGTAAAGAATGGAAGCCACTCATGCTGGCCCCAACTTAGTGTTTACAGACAGGGTTGATAGCCATGAGGAGGACCTTAAAGCTAATAACAGATTCCAACCCAGGCCTAGTAATGAAAGATGGCAAAAGAAAGCTCCTTCAACAAGAACAAAGGCCACCTAATCACCAATCAAATAATGGTAAATGAGGACATATACCACCCTTCAGAGAGCATGCCTGTGAATTAAGAAGAATCTACTTGTCCCACTTTTTGCCAAATAAATGAACAAGGCCTACTTCAACTATCAACTTTGTGGGGCAATCAAGGAACTTTGATCACATGAATAATTTTGGAGAAACTCACGCTTTGTCAATGGAGCATATTGGTCAGATGCAAGAAAGATGTGAGTAAGCAAAGGAAGTGGTTGAAGAGTATAATAATGTCACAAAACTAGATGGACACAAACCCACAAGTGAGCAAATCTTGGAGATGGTTGAAGTATAAAGGAATGAATAGTTTACAAGAGAAAAGGGAGAGATGATGCAAGCAAATCTCAAGCAAATTTTTCCAAGGTAACTACTCCTAGTCCTATTACTGATCTATCTATTGATTAGGTAGTTGGATTTTAAGTGCTTGAAATTTTTGGTTCCAAAGATCGCATCTTCTAAAAATTCCTTCTGGCCAAAAGGAAAAAATTACTCAAAGCAATAAATGTTCTGATAATAAAAAAGCTGAGAAAAGTCAAGAAGTTGATAAAAGTCGGAAAAGGAAAGTAAAAAACAAGGACTCCACCAAGGATT
The DNA here is from genome assembly GCA_010110895.2 of Picea sitchensis. Taxonomy (NCBI): domain Eukaryota; kingdom Viridiplantae; phylum Streptophyta; class Pinopsida; order Pinales; family Pinaceae; genus Picea; species Picea sitchensis. Next base: position 7,097 of record SNQJ01S0154440.1, read on the forward strand.
TTGACGGCAAGTAGATAGAACCAAGGAAGAGAATCTCCCTTTCTTTGTATCTCTAGAAACAAATGATCAGTGGTTACATAACTATATGTATGATTCAGAGCTTCATCCAACATCATTACTAAATGAATCATGCAAAGGCTTGGACTTAAGGTTACAAGACCTTATCAAAACATATGTGCCATGGATTCTAGGAAATTGAAACCCATGGGATCATCATAGATATGTCAGTCAAGCTAGCTTTCCACCAAGATTTCACTTTTAAGATGGATATGCTTGTGATTGATGTACCAAATTGGGGTATGCTTTTTCAAGAAAATGGGGAGCTCACATGGGTGGTTGCCTAAACATGATTTGACGCTTGCAACTATCCCATATCCTCCTCCTTCAAAATGTTCATACGTACAAAAATATGAACATTTTGAAGGAGGAGGATATGGGATAGTTCAATGAGTTCATATGTCAAATATCCGACATGGGAAACTTCTCTATCAAAACTTCCTAGCACCGGTTGAAGAAAAAATTTAAAGATGAAAGGAACTAATAAGGCTTGGAAGATGAATTTTGATGGTGCACTTTCAAGGTCAGGAAAAGGGGCTCGAATTGTTCTGGTTTCACCAACGGAAAGTCTCACAACTTTGCCTTTTAGACAACTTGATGCATTTAATAATGTATTTCAGTATGAAGCAATTCTACTTGGCCTAGAAATTGCAAAAGACATATGGGGATAAAATATTAAATGTCAAGGGTGATTCCGACTTAGTCCTCGTTGTGTTAAAATAAATTTGCATGCAAAATTGAAAGATTGAAAAGATACAGAACGCAATTTGGGATACCATAGAAATGTTTGATGCTATGGATATCATTTCACTACCTAGGGAACATACCGCTTAGCAGCATTGGGCCAAGGGGCCATGCTTCAACCCTCCAACCTTCTAAGATTTGATAAAAAGAGATGGAAAATTAGAAATAATCTTTAGACCTTCGTACCAGACAATGTTGATAATTGGCAAGTATTCAGAGATCACAAACAAATCCTAAGATTTATTAATAATGTCCAAGAATTCTCGATTTCAACATTATAAAGAAGAAGGAAAGATTATCCTAAGGAGGATAACTCAGTAAGAAACCCAAATTTCAGAGGAATAGTTGCTTTAGAAAAGATTTTTGACAGACACGACATGCACAAAAGAAAAAGGAAACAATAAACTGGTACCATATAGAAATAAACATTGGGACAGCAGAAGTCCCAAGACTCATAAAAATCTGAAGGGTACTTTAAAAAGAAAGAAAACAATTAATGAGTCTGGTAAATGAGTATAGGGATGTATTTGCTTACATATGATGAACTCAAAGCTTATAAAGATGATGTGTTTCAACATACAATCCCACCAAAGAAGACACAAAACCTTTCCTAAACTTAGGCTAAAAATCCCAAGTTACACCTTTGATTCAAGCAGAGTTAAAGAAAATGTTGACGCTGGCATCATTGCACCAACAAGACACTCGCATGGTGTTCTAACTTGGTAAGGAAGAAAAATGGGGGAATAAGACAATGCATAGATTTTAGAAATCTGAATCTCGCATGCATTAAGGATAACTGCTACCTTACCCATTACGGGAAACTCTTTGCAAAGAGTGATCGGTCAAAATAACAGTCTATGTTAGATGGTTTCTCTCGATACAACTGTGCTTTGGTAGGAAAGAGGACCAAAATAAGATAACTTTCACTAATGAATTGGGGTACCTTCGGTACCTTAGATGCCTTTTGGATTATTAAATGCAAAATACTTTTCAAAGAGCCATGGATATGCCTTCCATGAGCTAATGGGCAAGATCATAGAAATATACCAAGATGATTGATCAGGTTCTCAAAAGAAAGAGATGATCAAATAAGTCATCTCTTGTTGCTTTGAAAGATGCCTGAATATGCCATCTCCTTAACCACCAAGTCAATCTTAGAGTTGATGAAGGAAAATTCAATATATCATAACCAAAGATGGGGTAAAAATAGACCCAGAAATGGTGCAAGCCATACAACAAGTCCCTTACCCCAAACCAAGAAAGCCCACAATCCTTCCCTTGGTCAAATTAACTTTGTAAGAAGATTCATACCCAATTTCGCAATGAAACTTTAAAGCCTCTCCAAAGCTACTAAAGAAAGATGTCAAGTTTGAGTGGACACAAGAAGGAAGAAGAGCTTTCAAAAGTGTTAAGGATGCAATTGTTAAATCTCCTGTACTAATCAGTCTCAACTATGCTAAAGATTTTCAAATCTTCTCCTTTGCTTCGAGGATACTATAGAAGGAGTGTTGCTCTAAAAAGAATGATGAGGGTCAAGAGCAACCCATTGCTTTCATGGAGCAAAGCATTGCAAAATTCAGAACTTAATTACACAACTATGGAAAGCAAGCATGCTTTGGTCAAGTCCCTTAAGTATTTCGAAAATATAGGATATTCAAAAGTTGTGGGTATGTACCTCACCCAGAAGTAAAAGATATCCTTGGACAACAAGATTACTTAGGGGTCAGAAAGTGGGTTTCTAAAATACAAGAGTATGACTTAGAGATAAAACCCACAAAGTTAATCAAAGGTCAAGGATTAGCTCAAATGCTAACCACATGTAATGAACAAGCTTTGGATTTAGTTTGTCAAAACCAAAGGAACATATCCAAATTTTTGACCTCCAACTGGCTGTACAAAGGTTAGAACAACATTAATGGTATGCTGATATCATTTTATTCCTTATTAATCTCACATGCCCTACTCAATGCTCTTCTTTTATGACCAATTAAAGAAGAGCATTGAGATTGAAGGCAACTAAGTATTGTATTATTCAGAGTGGATTGGGGTGGAGGAACCCCTATGGGGTAATATTTAGATGTGTTGATGAGCTTGATCCAGTGCACTCTGCTGATTTTCATCTCGATTTTGTGGTGGCATTTACAAACAAAACCACGTTTCACAACCAGACAGTGCTGACATCGGCCTACCATATTTTCAAAGCGATGTGCAATAAAATGGTCGTGGGTTGTCGAAGGTCAGCTTGTTTATCGGGAAGCGGTTAGCAAACACTTACAAACAAGAGTAGGAAGCCCCTTTTCGCCATGGGGGCTTACCTATTGGTCACCAAAAGATAATTCAAGAATGGCTATACTTGGATAATCACAAAAACTGACTATTTCACCAAGTGGGTAGAAGCTTGCTTTTTCACCCACCAAGTCGGCACCTGATAAAGTGGTTATGGACTTTCTTGAAGACAGGATCACTAGATTTGGGTGCCAAATAATACCACGTGATAATGCCAAAGCTTTTAGTTCAACAGAATTATCCTCATTAAGTTTCAAATATGGCATTATATTATCTCACTCGTCAAATTACTATCCCCAAGGCAATGGTCTGTCGAAGTCTAGTAATAAGAATTAATGACAATTCTCAAGAAAACAGTTGGGGATAAATAAAGGTCGGGATAATAATAGCTTGATCAAGTTTGCACTTGTAATGACAGATCACAAAAAAGAGTTCAACAGAAAGAGTCCTTTTGAGTTGGTTTATATTCTGATACTCGCCAAAGAGACCTTAAACTTCCAGCACGGGCTTGTCTCGTATATGGTTTGGATGAAGACTGTGATTGATCGATAACTGAGTTAATGAGAACGTAATAAGGAAAGCCCTTGATCAGAATACCAAGAAAAGATAAAAGAGAACTTGATGTTCTTCAAGACAAAGGATTTCCAAATAGGTGATACAATACTTCTATGGGACAAAAGGAAAGAGAAACCGTGAAGTCACTGCTAGTTCGATGCTTTATATGTGGCCTATATCATCCAGGTTATTTGGAAACACTTCGCTAAGTCCGGAGAGGGTTTTTAGTTTTAGCGAATTAATTAAATTCTCAAGAAATTGAATTTATTAATTCCGAAGTCGAATATAAAATATACATCGAGATGTTCTTAGATGCCATTTACAAATGCTTTTGGTCTTGTATATTGGTGTAAAACCTTTCCTATCTTCGAGGGCTAAAATATTATCGCTAAAAAGTCAATTCTACTCGAAAACCCTGAAAGGGGTAATTAATTAAGTTTCCTAAATTTGGGAAAACTTTAAACATTGATTTAAAAAAAAAAAAAAAAAAAGGGGGTTTTTTTTTTTGTTTATTCTTAATTGAATAAAACATTAAAGTAAATAAATTAAATGAGGGGGGTCGACTCTCTTATGTGGCTCACACCCCTGTTACTCCCCTAAACTCACTACTCCACTCACACGAGCTTCCTCACTCTCTACTCAAGTGCTGACAATCTAATCCAATTTCCTCACGCCTCCACTCTATTAGCCATATCTACCTCTAATTCAACTTCTTCTCAACCTTCACGCCACTAACTCCTCTTCCTTTCACGATTCTAAGCCTACTTAAGTCTAATCAGAAGCTACAACCCACTCATTGATTACTTTAGCTCAGCCTCTCTCACTCCTTACATCACGACTCCACTTCCCTTACGATCTCCCTCACCCTCCTTCATGCATTCGACCTTCCCCTCCATTCACTCACATGTCCCTTCCACTCACCTACTCTCTTGCCCTCATCTCCCACTCAATGCTTAATTCCCTCCTCACTTCCTACTTCCTCACTCTTACCATTCAAGCTTCCTCTCATCTCTATACATCACCACCACCTGCCACCATTCCCTTCATTCAGCCCCCAAATTTCCTCCCAAGATGCCTTACCTAATGATCCCCATGCCTATTTAAGAGACCTCGACCCTCTTGAGTAGTTAGTTGGAGTTTTGAGATGAAAGCCCATTGTGCCATTTTGTAAAACTTTTCTCACATTTGAATAAAGAGCCCAACTTGTGGATCTAATGTGTGATGCTCAAGTATCATGTGCCACAATCTATGAGGATATTTGTCTAGTTCTTTCTTTAAATTTTGTTATATTAGCTTTCAAAGGGATGTGTTATCAGTCTGAAGGAGTAGGAATTATCTAGTTTGCTGTTATTCCTATTTGCTCATTTACATTTAGAGATATTGATGTATATATGTGTGTTTAACTAAAATATTCTCAAGTTTCTTGTGTAGGTGACACCATTTCATATTAACAAGTTTATGTGCAGGAATTTTAAGACTTACAAAAGTTCATAGCTTGGAGTGGTGAAGTGGCTTGTTTGCTGCCAACAACTCCAAGGACTTAAAGATTCATTTCCCTCCTTAGTTCATCCTAAAGACTCCATTGCCCAAGGGTTTGAAGGCTACAATTTCCTCTCTCTCTTTCCTTTTTCTCAAAAATTTCAAAATCGCGTTGGTAACTTGTTATTTGGTTTAATTTCTTAGATACATTTCAAATTATAAATTATCTATAGTTTAGTAAGCTGTCCAAAGACTGTGAGATTCAGGTCATATTTCAAATCGCTGATCTTTAGATCTAGATTTAGTTTCAAGAAAAGTCAAATTTTAGGCATTTTATTTCCAAAATTCTAAGCAATATTTGTTTTATTTTGATGCTGCTTTCAAGTATATATTTAGCAATTATAAGTGCTCAGATTTGGTTTATAACAGCAACAAAGACCCTAAGGAAACTAGAATTTTAGCTTGAGTTCCTTAGTACACTTTTTTGCCTAAAATTGCTAAATTTACTTAGAAAATTTTGAAGTTTTCTCTCATAACCCAAGAGACACTTCTAAAGTGTTTTTTGGGCATCTTTTTATCCTTGTTTGCTTACTGTTATGTGCAGGTTGGTGAACATATAGAAGTAGGTTCTCATCTCTACTTTGGGGTGATTAGAGCATTCTAGACCCCTGGAGGCATCGTTCCTACTTCATAAAATTTTGTAAACTTTTGCAAAAACTTGTAAGAGCCAGGAGCTCTTAATGAATGGTCACAAGCCATCCCAATAAGCATTGTATAAAATCATATTAAAATAAGCGGGGCTACAAGCTCCTTCAAACCTCCCGTGGGGAGTGGTGTTGTGGTGATTTTGTCATTTTGCACAAGCTACAGATTAGATTTCAATTTCAAGATTAATTTTACAACAACCTGCCCCTACCGACCCTCTAAAAGACATAGTAATCAGTCCAATAATTTATTTTTCCATAAAATAAACCAAATTCCCTCAACTCTCAGTTTTGTTCATGACCCTCCTAGTTATGAGCTTGTCTCGACCGACCGGGAGTAGTTCATACATACTCACAGCCGGTCGGGTTGATAGATCTAATTAGACAAACCCCCGAAGTTGTTAATTTGATGCTGGGAAAAATTAGAGTGACTGAGAAGTGGCATGCCCTCTCGACCTCGCTTCCCACTGCTTTTGGAGCATCTAACACTTCAAGTGGGCTTCATCGGGTGAGACCATTTGGGTTCTCTCTGTGAAGGTTCTCCCAGTTTCCAAGCAAAGAAGAACCCCCAAGGAGGCCCAAACCATTTCACCAATCGAAACTTCAATTTATCTTAATAAAACACGCCAACCACATTGCCCACGACTTTTAAGGCACCGTCTCAATCATTTATACAAACAGCCACAGTTTCAAGATTAAGTAATTTGTTATATATTTGATAAAAATGCAACTTGCACCCCATAACCTGCTTCTTAGTATCCTTTTGACGCAAGTTAATTTGATTATATATATCGCGGTGAATGAATGTTCATATTTTATTTTCATTAATGGTTAATGGTTTGATGGTAGCTAACAAATTCTAGATTTCATTTTCTTTGTACTTAGCTTAAAAGCCTTAGTATATTTGTTAGGACTCACCCCCTTTGGCTTCGCTAGGAGTTGGCCTAGACGAGGAGTTGAGGATTAGGTGACAAAAACTTAACTCTCACTTGCCCCTGGGCGACATCACACCGAAAGGGATTGAAGATTTCTTCCCATCGCCTCCCAAAGGTGTATAAGAATATTACCCACAAGTACTTACCTAAAAGAGAAGGATGGCTTGTGATGAGACCATTTTTCTCTTGGCTATGCCACCAAGACACTACCCTAGCATTATGACCACCGGTAGTATCATACCACATGCCCATGGACCCCAGACGACATGTAGCTTGTAGGAAGGGTTTAGGTTAGCTTGAGTCAAGGCTTCAACCATAGAACAAGAGCTTCCCACCCACTGTCACCGAGCGGGGTGCCTCTTTCTATTTAGGATGGCTAGTCCAAGGAGACGTCCCTAGTAACTGGGGTTCGAGAGGGCTTTTAAGGGTTTATAGATCAGATAAAGGTCTTTCACAGACATCGCCAAAGAAGGAGATAGTCAGCAAAGATATTCCACCCATAAGGGCACCGCTTATGCAGACAAGACGGAATTAAAACCAAAATGTGCTGCGCTGGTTACTCAAAATGTCAATGACTATCTTCAACACATATATGAGTACGATAATTGTAATTATCGAATAAGCCAATGATTATAGACAAGGATAAAAGCTTAAAAACACTTCTTCAATAAATACAAAGTGACAAAGGCATCCAATGTTTAATATCAATCCTTATATTAGATCACAGCAATGCAATCATATCACAAATCTGCTCATATAGATATTACTACTGCGTCACAAATGCAAGATTAAGGTGACGTCACTCTTATTTTCAGCAAGGCAAACAAGTGGACCTTTGTCAATCAAGCAAATAGAAATATTTCACACTTAAATGTTGATTAAAAAAATGCAAAAGCCACAACGTTTGCACTTTAAACAAGGATCAAAAGAAAGATTGACGTCATTAATAATGTTGTTGTCAAGAATCATATCGCCAAACAAATCAGATTGTTTAGAGAGGCCAAAAGGTAAACGCTTTTGCAATTTAACCAATGGAAATCACTTAAGACCTTTATGGTCATTAAGGATGACTTAGCCTAACTTTTAGAGCAAACAAGAGAGTTCAAGAAGGCTAGACGCCATCCTAGGTTAGGGTTAGTAACTGCTAGGTTGGGACGTTAGGTTAGTTTTAGGGTTTCAAATTAAAGAGTTTGAAAGAGAGTTTAAGCACAAACAAGCTCAAAGTTATACTTCTAGACTAGTGCCTCTGGGTTAATAACAAATGGAGAGAAGCTAATGGTTTGGAGAATTCAAAATTAAGGACAAGAGGATTAGGTCTAATGGTGTTGTTATGGTGTGGCCACTAGATCAAAAACCCTAAGAAGAGAAGACTTAATTAGTGAAGCAGCATAGCTCTAAGGCTCCATATTCTTTCCTTAAGACTCTTTTTGGCAAAACGGCTAGCTAAAAAACACAAACCTATGCTGGCTGAAAAAGTGTTGTTCAAAGACAAGGCTTTTTCAAAACCCTAAGGTCAAAAAACCTAGGTAGCAGAATTAGGCTCAGACGTTTCTTTTCTTTCACAATTTGTGTTTAAAACTAACTCAATAAAAGAGCATGGCTAGTGTAGCCATGGCTAGGCTGTGTCTTCTCTAATCAAAATGGCTAATAAGCTTTTACAATGGGGAGATGAAGCCACTACCTACTTGTGTGTTGGCTCCCCTGTTGGCTTTTAATGATTAAACAAATAATAGCAATGTAACTATGCATGCAAGATATTTAGTCAACAACCATTCAGCCCTCAAGAAGTTTTGATGAGAAAACACTTACAAATTCATGAAGAAGCATAATCAAACCTCAGTTGTAAACCTTCCAATGATAAATAGCACCATGCCAAAGAATAGTCCTCCAAGATGTTATACCACCCAAAAAGACAAGAATAACCCAAGACAAGAGCTTAAAGAAGTCACCCTCACAAGGAGAGCAAGTTGTGTTAGTGTTCAAATGAGGTAAACGCCCTCAATTTATATCATCCTCATGACTCAAATGTCTACAAAAATAGGTCATTCAAACAAAATTACACAAGGTCACTTTACAATATTTCATTATTTGTCACTAATGCTAAATGTCATAATAGAGCCTGCGACGCATCTGCTTGTATGAAAGGTCCAAAGAGCTTGAGTCGTATTAAAACCGACGTGAACAGAGCTTCCCCACCCACCACCAACATGGGGCTCTTTCTATTTAGGAGGGCTAGTCCAAGGAGACGTCCCTAGGTAATCAGCACTAAAAGGCTAAAGGGTAATGACCAAGTCAAAGAAGTTTCACAGATTAATGCCTTCAAGTAAGATACAAATAAGAAGAATCTTTCCATCAATGGCACCCGCTTATAGACAAGACAAAAGATTAGAGTATGTGCTTGTAGTGGGTTAGTAATTCAAGATATAAATGACTATCTTTATCATATATATGAGCAAATGATCACGCTATTATTGATCAAGTCAATGATGGCTTAATAAAGACAAAGGACTAATATCACTTTCCAATAAAGCATAAGAGCATTCAATAAGTTTAAATTCAATCCTGTATCAAATATCAATGCAATAAATACTAAATTTGGCTCATATATAATGTTGTCGCGTCACCTATATATTGTTGCTACAATAGGTATGACGCCAGCCTCTTTAATCAATAGATCAAAAGAGAAGACAAAGAGCAAAAACGCCTTTGCTTCAAATTAGCTTATAGATGCAACCATTTTACTCAATGTCTATCAAAAGAGCTTCAAATGTCACAACGCTTGCAAGTATAATCAAAGATTAAAGGGTATGACGTGAGCTCTATATAAACTTTGTTGTTCTGCAGTTTAGCTAGCCAAAATGGACGCTTTCTTTTGTCAATTTCAACCAGCAAAAGGTAAAACAAATCCACGACTATGAAGAGATAACACACGCACCTTTCTATCCAAGCAAAATTTCAATTTAGGCCAAACGTTATCAGCCTAGGGTTAGTAGCAAACTAGCTAGTGTTAGACGCTAGGTGAATAGGGTTTGCAAAATAAAGATAGTTTGAAAGAAATTAAGGCATAACAAGCTCAAAGAAAGAGTTTTGTGACTAGTGCTTTGGGTTAATGGAGTCACGGAGATAAGGCTAATGGCTTAGGAAGAACTCAAACTTAAAGACAAGAGAGCTAGGGTTTGATGGTGTTGCTATGGCAAGGCCACCAACCCTAAAACCCTAAGAAGGAAAGGCTTACCTAGGTGTAGCTAAAGCTAGCCTAAAGCTTTCTCTCCTAAGAAGACTTATCAAGCAAACTACCAGCTTAGGAACACAAATTCAGGCTTCATATCGCACCTGCTTGTAGGAAAGGTTCAATAGCTTGAGTCAAGGGTAGAAACCTGCATCGTGAGCTTCCCACCCATCACACCGGCTGGGGGGCTCTTTTCTATTTAGGAGGGCAAGTCCAAGGGAGACGCCCCAAAGTCAATCTCGATAAATGAAGGGAAAGGGTAAAGATAAGGCCAAGTCATGAGAAACCCTTCAATGATTGATTCAAGATAGTCACAAGAACCACTACTAAAGCACCTGTTTATGTAGACAAACAATGAGAATAACTAGAGTATATGCTTGCAATGGGTTAGTACTTCATATAAAATAGATGACTATCTTCAATATATATGAGCAAATACTAATGCTATTATTGAGAAGTTATTATAAGTCAATGATGGCTAAACAAGCAAAGACTTATAATAACTTCTCAATATAGCATAAAGACAATAGCATTCAATGTGATAAATTCAAACCATGTATCAAAGTATCAATGCAATGGATCAAGCTCATATATTGAATGCCTACGCCACCTATACTAATTTCAAATGTGAGACGTGGGCTAAACTAAGAGTAATTTATGTGACAAAGTGTTAGAACGTTTTGTCAATTAGTTTAAGAACATGAATAACTCTATGCCAATCAATAGGCCTGCTAACAATCACAACGTTTGTAGGCATAAGACAAAGAAAAGAGTGTGACGCCAGCCCTATGCTAATATTTCAGCAGACGCCAAGTTTTGTCAATCGTCAACCAGAAGAAAAGAGAGCCAACGCTTTGCACCAATCAATCTCAAAAAAAGTCAAAGGCTCACATCAATCAAAGAAAGTGACAAAGGCAAACATGCAGGTCTTAAACAAAGGTTTTAGTGATGTATGATCGGCCACAAATTAGGTAATGTTGTTCTTTTGCGGTGTTAGCTAGCCAAAGTGACGTTTTGTCAAAAATCAACCAATCAAAGTATGTTCTAACTCCACGGCTACAAGGGGGAGGTGAGGCCGCACCCTTTATCCAAGCAAACTCTAGAAAAGCCCTCACGCCATTCAATTTAAAGTTAGTCCAAAGATAAGCTAGGGTTAGCAACTAGTGCCATTAGTTAGGGTTTGCAATTTGAAAGAGTTTGAAGTTTGAAAGAGCACAACAAGCTCAAGGAAAGACTCAAGATTAGTGCCTTAAGTTAATGGAGTCAAAGAAAGGTAACTAATGGCTTAGAAGGTCTTCAAAATTAAGGACAAGAACTAGGTTTTAGTGGTGTTGCAAAGGCAAGGCCACTAACCCTAACCCTAAGAAAAGAAGACTAATCCTAGGTGTAGCAAAGGCTAGGCCTAGAGCTTCAACTTTTCCTTAACACTTCCTTTGCAAAACGGCTAGCTTAGGAATAGAAACCCATGGCTGAAAAAAGTGTTGCAAAAGCAAGGCTTTCAAACCCTAGAATCAAACTCCTAGGGTGTAGCAAAGGCTAGGCCTAGAATCAACTTTTCTTCAATTTCTACTCAAATTAGCACAAGAAGAGAGAAAAACCAGTGTAGCAATGGCTAGGCTAAACTCTCTCTCAAATCAAATGGTTAAAGCTAATGCTATGGGACATAAAGTCTCAACCTACTTGTGTGTAGACTCCTAGGGTTTCATGATTACGTAAAAGCAACAAGATACAATGAATGTAAATGTAGACAACAACTATTCATCAAGAAGCTTTGAAAGAAATACACTACAAGATCATGAAGAACATTAATCCAATCCTACAACCTTCCAATAGCAAAAAGCACCACCACTTCACCAAGAAATAAGACCCTGCCAGTTATGCTGCCTCCTCCAAGAGACCAAAAATAAGACAAGAACTAAAGAGTCTCTCTCACAAATGAGCAAGTTGTGTTATGATAATAAAGAGGAAAAACATCCTCTATTTATACAATACTTGACCTTAGAATTAAAATTAGGTCAACAAAATAGCCTATTGCCACGCCGCTTTAAAATCATTTGTTACTTTTTACATGCTAAAATGCCAAAATGAGCAAAAAATACAAGGCGTCAAACCCCTCAAAGAGACTTACTTCCCTTTAGGGCATGACAAACACCAAGTGAGGGGAACGTTGCCCCCCCTGGGCCTCCAAAGATCATGCCACATCGTACAATCTAGCAAATCAAAGCTGCCACGCGCCCTCTGAAATCGCCCAAAGATGCATGGTAGACGCCCCTGCCCATCACATGGTCCACGCCCACCTGTCAGGTCAGACCCTTATAAAGCCATGATCCATGCCAAAAGACGCCCCGATGAGGGTTCTTCCTCTATGCATGGGCCCTCGATAAGCCCCTCAGCCCTCGGCCTCACATCCTAACGCCCATCTCGGGATGGGTTCTTCAACCCATGGAGGTCCTATCATCTCCCATGTGCACCGACCGGGTACTCATTCACGCATGGTCCTCAAGACAAGGCTACCCAAGCTCATATATTAGTCCAGGAAAACATCATGGCAACAAATCAAATTTCATCATTAAGATTATTATCAAATATATGTGCATGACACCCTCTCTAACAGATCTTCTAATTAGCCAAAGCACCCACAATGCACTCAAACCATACAGTCAAAGCAACCAAAAGGACAACCTATTGGGTCAATACTCCCAAGAACTGGAAAGCTCAAGAAGGGTTATCCAAAACATGTATAGTGAAATGATATGGGTTTTAGGGATGTCAAGTCATAATCGCATTCTAATAGGGCTGGTAAGGCCTGCCCTGGGTGCTCTTTGTAGGAGGCTTAGCTGCATTCACATGGAGATGCAATTTTTCAAGCCCTATTTATTCTTTCTTAGTATTTATTTTTTGGCTACAAGCTCTGATTAAAGAGGACACTTCTAGCTAGGGTGGCCGTGAGTCGGAGCCAGCATTACCTACACTAGTATCTTCGCTATAAAATGAGAGGGCCGGCCTGATGGAGACCCTCCTCTCCTTTGGCCATAAACTAAAGGTCACCTCGCTTCTTCTTGGTAACTGTGATGCAGGTACGTCATACTCATAATACCTATGAATGATAATGTCAGCCTTCTGCGGATGAGACCTCCCATCCGCTAGGCTTCAGCACTTTGTTATTTATCATTTTCATCCTCAGCTTTATGAGGCTTTATTGCCTTCTCTGTGATCCTGCTTTAAGCATCTCTAGGTTTATTTCCTATTTCTTATCTCATCAGCCTGTTTTTACCTCCCTGGCCTTTGCAGCCCCTTCTTCCCACAAGACAAGATGTACCCTGATGGTCCTCCTAATGGCCGACTAGGGAAATAGGATAGATGAGCTGGGTTTAAGAGATGGAAAAGTGAAAGCATGAGGGGATGGATCGGATGATCCTCTAAACCCCCTCAGGATAACTAAAAACCCATGAAATAATTAACTACTTAGGCTACTCACTAATCACCCCAACGATGGTCACGTGGGTTAGTGTAAAATCCAAGCAGCTTATCCAATAAAGAGATGCATACACATAAGAAAGTTATAATGATCAAATATGACACATACCACATGATACCTTGGACCGATTACCTCATATGGGCAAGCAAGAACCTTTTCTCATGCAAGCCCAAACCTGTGAATGATGGAGGTCGGGTGCACTGGCAGACAACTGCCGAGAAGAAAGTGGGTCCCCAGTGACCATGCCTGTGTCGCCTCCTCGCCTTGGGTACTTCATGCCTAGGACCATGTGGGCCTCAGATGCTCCTGGGCCATCCCCACATCGGGATACACGGAAGTGTTGCTCAAAACAAGGCTCTCCAAAACCCTAGAAGTAAACCCTAGTGTAAAACTAAATTAGGCCTAGGATCACTTCTTTCTTCAACTTGTGCTTACAACTAACTCGTGAAATGAGATGGCTAGTGTAGTTATGGCTATGAAGAACCTCCTCAAATCAAATGGTTTAAAGCTTTGTTCATGGGGACACAGCTCAACCTGCTCTTGTAGTAGGCCTCTAGGGTTTCCATGGATTACACAACAACAAGATAACACTAAATATTAAATCAAATGCACTACATTCATTCAAGAAGTTTTGATGAAAACACTTACAAGATCATGAAGAAAGCAAAATCCAAAGCCTAGTTGTAAACCTCCTTCCAATGAACACAGCACCACTTGCCAACAATAGCCTTCCAAGAGGTTATACCACCAAGAGCAGAAGAATAAACCAAGACAAGAGCTAAAGATGAGATCTCAAATGAGCAAGTTATGTTATGATCAAAATGAGAGGAAAACATCCTCATTTATATGCGATACTTTGACCTTTAATTTCTTACAAAATAGGTCTCCATATCCACCAAAGTTGCACTATATGAATTTCAAATGAAGCCTACTTCAAAGATTGAACATTGTTCAAAATTCAGAGTTCAAAAAATTCAGCCTACCTTAAAAGACCACCTGTTTACTCTACATTTTCCATAAAATTGTAATAAGAGGTGTTGCTGTTGGCATGAGAATTGTAAAGGTCTTAGCCACCTTGGGTCCTAAGCTGTGAGTTATATTCGGAGTGTTTTTTCACTTACTAATTATTTTGTCGCCAAAGGATGAGAGACTGATGAGTTTTTTCATTCACCATCCTCCGTAGCCGAGATATGCTCATGGTTGGGGCTTGAGCATGGATCTAAGCTCAGGTGTCCGTGTATATTACCATGCCAAACATCCTCCTAGAGTCTTATGGAATGTACTAAGTCCCCTAGGATTTTTTAATTTTTTCAATTAATTAAAAATTCCAGACCGCAATTTTTAATTAAAAAATAAAGATACTCTAAAAAGGTGGTATTTAAGATCACCTTAGTGGTATTTGGGCACCAAATAGGCCATGGGGATGCTCATTTTTGGACCTAGAGCACCCATGTTACCTAATTACCCACTTACTTGGGTAAAATTAGTGATTTTCATCACTTAATTTTGATTTTACCCTCAAAAACCCAAAAACTGCATTTTAATTCAATAAAATCAGCCAAGTCAAAATAAAAAAAGAATAAAGGGGGACAAAATTGGAGAAAACTTAAATGCAAAGTCAATCAAGAGGTCAAAGGGGACAAGATACACTTGTTTGAGAGTTGATTGATGGCAAATCTTTTTAGATATGAGCATGTGTGCTAAAGGAGGTGCGCCCCTCTTGGAGAGGTGGCGCCCTCTTGAGGTGGCAGCCCATGGGTGAAGGAAGTGGCGCCCTCTCCTTCATTTGGCTGTTGATTGACACTTGTAATTAGAGTGTGGAGAAGTGGCAGCCCACTCTTCCCACTTGGCAGCCCTTTCCATAACACATGGTGCGCCCTCCTTGAGGAGGCCATGCGCCCCTCTTGTATAAATAAGTGAGCTCTCCTCCTTATTCATTTGGTTGGAGCTTGATTGAGAGAGACTCGTCATTGTAACATTTCATTTGTGAATAAACAAAGACTTTGGAGGTCAAGAAGGTGTACTATCTATGTGTG